>JAKFHT010000706.1:0-50830 GCA_023783455.1 Erythrocebus patas | reverse complement strand
GAAAGCCATGGAGGGCTATGGTGAAAAGGAAATGTTTTCCGTTAAAAACTGGAAAGAAGCTTTCTGAGAAACTGTTTTGTGTTCTGTTAATTCATCTCACAGTGTTACAGCTTTCCCCTCAAGAAGCCTTTCAATAAGACTGTTCTTGTTGAATTTGCAGAGTGATATTTCGAAGCCCATAGACGGCTATGGTGAAAACGGAAATGTCTCCCGTTAAAAACTGGAAAGAAGCTTTCTGAAAAACTGCTTTGTGTTCTGTTAATTCATCTCAAAGAGTTACAGCTTTCCCATCAAGTAGCCTTTTGCTAAGACTGTTCTTGTGGCATTTGCAAAGTGATATTTGGAAGCCCATAGAGAGCTATGGTGAAAAAGGAAATATCTTCAGTTAAAAACTGGAAAGAAGCTTTCTGAGAAACCGATATGTGTTCTGTTAATTCATCTCACAGAGTTACAGCTTTCCCCTCAAGAAGCCTTTCGATAAGCCTGTTCTTGTGGAATTTGCAGAGTGATATTTTGAAGCCCCTAGAGGGCTTCGGTGAAAAAGGAAATATCTTCCGTTAAAAAATGGAAAGAAGCTTTCTGAGAAACTGCGTTGTGTTCTGTTAATTCATCTCGCAGAGTTACAGCTTTCCCCTCAAGAAGCCTATCGATAAGACTGTTCTTGTTTAATTTGCAAAGTGATATATGGAAGCCCGTAGAGGGCTATGGTGAAAAAGGAAATATCTTCAATTAAGAACTAGAAAGAAGCTTTGTGAGAAATGAATTAACAGAACACAGAGCAGTTTCTCAAGCTTCTTTCCAGTTTTGAACGGAAGATATTTCCTTTTCACCATAGCCCTCAGGGGCTTCCAAATATCCTTTGCCAATTCCACAAGAACAGCCATAGAAAGGCTTCTTGAAGGGAAGATGTAACTCTGTGAGATGAATTAACAGAACACAGTGCAGTTTCTCAAGCTTCTTTCCAGGTTTGAGCGGAAGATATTTTTTTTCACCATAGACCTCTATGGGCTTCAAATATCCCTTGCAATTCCAGTAGAACAGCCTTGGCGAAGGCTTCTTGAAGGAAAGATGTAACTCTGTGAGCTGAATTAACAGAACACAGAGTAGTTTCAAGCTTCTTTCCAGTTTTGAGCGGAAGATATTTCCTTTTCACCATAGGCCTCTATGGGCTTCCAAATATCCTTTGCCAATTCCACAAGAACAGCCATGGCGAAGGCTTCTTGAAGGGAGCGATGTAAGTCTGTCAGATGAATTAACAGAACACAGAGCAGTTTCTCAAGCTTCTTTCCAGTTTTGACGGAAGATATTTCCTTTTCACCATAGGCCTCTATGGGCTTCCAAATATCCTTTGCCAATTCCACAAGAACAGCCTTGGCGAAAGCTTCTTGAAGGAACGATGTAAGTCTGTGATGAATTAACAGAACACAGAGCAGTTTCTCAGAAAGCTTCTTTCCAGTTTTGAGCGGAAGATGTTCCTTTTTCACCATAGCCCTCTATGGGCTTCCAAATATCTTTGCCAATTCCACAAGAACAGCCTTAGCGAAAGGCTGTGAAGGAAAGATGTAACTCTGTGAGATGAATTAACAGAACACAGAGCAGCTCCTCAAGCTTCTTTCCAGTTTTGAAGGAAGATATGTTCCTTTTTCACCATAGCCCTCTATGGGCTTCCAAATATCCTTTGCCAATTCCACAAGAACAGTCTTAGCGAAAGGCTTCTTCAAGGGAAAGATGTAACTCTGTGAGATGAATTAACAGAACACAGAGCAGTTTCTCAGAAAGCTTCTTTCCAGTTTTGAGCGGAAGATATTTCCTTTTTCACCATAGCCCTCTATGGGCTTCCAAATATCCTTTGCCAATTCCACAAGAACAGCCTTAGCGAGGCTTCTTGAAGGAAAGATGTAACTCTGTGAGATAGAATTAACAGAACACAGAGCAGTTTCTCAAGCTTCTTTCCAGTTTTGAGCGGAAGATATTTCCTTTTTCAGCATAGCCCTCTATTGGCTTCCAAATATCCTTTGCCAATTCCACAAGAACAGCCTTAGCGAAGGCTTCTTGAAGGAAAGATGTAACTCTGTGAGATGAATTAACAGAACACAGAGCAGTTTCTCAAGCTTCTTTCCAGTTTTGAGCGGAGGATATTTCCTTTTCACCCTAGCCCTCTATGGGCTTCAAACATCCTTTGCCAATTCCACAAGAACTGCCTTAGCGAAGGCTTCTTGAAGGGAAAGATGTAACTCTGTGAGATGAATTAACAGAACACAGAGCAGTTTCTCAAGCTTCTTTCCAGTTTTGAGCGGAAGATATTTCCTTTTCACCATAGCCCTCTATGGGCTTCCAAATATCCTTGCCAATTCACAAGAACAGCCTTAGCGAAGGCTTCTTGAAGGAAGATGTAACTCTGTGAGATGAATTAACAGAACACAGAGCAGTTTCTCAAGCTTCTTTCCAGTTTTGAGCGGAGGATATTTCCTTTTCACCATAGTCCTCTATGGGTTTCCAAATATCCTTGCCAGTTCCACAAGAACAGCCATAGAAAGGCTTCTTGAAGGGAAAGATGTAACTCTGTGAGATGAATTAACAGAACACAGAGCAGTTTCTCAAGCTTCTTTCCAGGTTTGAGCGGAAGATATTTCCTTTTTCACCACCAGCCCTCTATGGGCTTCCAAATATCCTTTGCCATTCCACAAGAACAGCCTGAGCGAAAAGGCTTCTTGAAGGAAAGATGTAACTCTGTGAGATGAATTAACAGAACACAGAGCAGTCTCTCAAGCTTCTTTCCAGTTTTGAGCGGAAGATATTTCCTTTTTCACCATAGCCCTCTATGGGCTTCCAAATATCCTTTGCCAATTCCACAAGAACAGCCTTAGCGAAAGTCTTCTTGAAGGAAAGATGTAACTCTGTGAGATGAATTAACAGAACACAGAACAGTTTCTCAAGCTTCTTTCCAGTTTTGAGCGGAAGATATTTCCTTTTCACCATAGCCCTCTATGGGCTTCCAAATATCCTTTGCCAATTCCACAAGAACAGCCTTAGCGAAAGGCTTCTTGAAGGAAAGATGTAACTCTGTGAGATGAATTAACAGAACACAGAGCAGTTTCTCAAGCTTCTTTCCAGTTTTGAGCGGAAGATATTTCCTTTTCACCATAGCCCTCCAGGGGCTTCCAAATATCCTTTGCCAGTTCCACAAGAACAGCCATAGAAAGGCTTCTTGAAGGAAAGATGTAACTCTGTGAGATGAATTAACAGAACACAGAGCAGTTTCTCAGAAGGCTTCTTTCAGTTTTGAACTGAAGATATTTCCTTTTTCACCATAGCCCTCTATGGTCTTCCAAATATCCATTGCTAATTCACAAGAACAGCCTTAGCGAAAGGCTTCTTGAAGGAAAGATGTAACTCTGTGAGATGAATTAAGAGAACACAGCAGTTTCTCAGAAAGTTTCTTTCCAGTTTTGAGCGGAAGATATTTCCTTTTCACCATAGCCCTCTATGGGCTTCCAAATATCCTTTGCCAATTCCACAAGAACAGCCTTGAAGGCTTCTTGAAGGAAAGATGTAACTCTGTGAGATGAATTAACAGAACACCGAGCAGTCTCTCAAGCTTCTTTCCAGTTTTGAGCGGAAGATATTTCCTTTTCACCATAGCCTTCTATGGGCTTCCAAATATCCTTTGCCAATTCCACAAGAACAGCCTTAGCGAAAGGCTTCTTGAAGGAAAGATGTAACTCTGTGAGATGAATTAACAGAACACAGAGCAGTTTCTCAGAAAGCTTCTTTCCAGTTTTGAGCGGAGGATATTTCCTTTTCACCATAGCCCTCTATGGGTTTCCAAATATCCTTTGCCAGTTCCACAAGAACAGCCATAGAAAGGCTTCTTGAAGGAAAGATGTAACTCTGTGAGATGAATTAACAGAACACAGAGCAGTTTCTCAAGCTTCTTTCCAGGTTTGAGCGGAAGATATTTCCTTTTCACCATAGCCCTCTATGGGCTTCCAAATATCCTTTGCCAGTTCCACAAGAACAGCCTTAGCGAAAGGCTTCTTGAAGGAAAGATGTAACTCTGTGAGATGAATTAACAGAACACAGAGCAGTCTCTCAAGCTTCTTTCCAGTTTTGAGCGGAAGATATTTCCTTTTCACCATAGCCCTCTATGGGCTTCCAAATATCCTTTGCCAATTCCACAAGAACAGCCTTAGCGAAAGGCTTCTTGAAGGAAAGATGTAACTCTGTGAGATGAATTAACAGAACACAGAACAGTTTCTCAAGCTTCTTTCCAGTTTTGAGCGGAAGATATTTCCTTTTCACCATAGCCCTCTATGGGCTTCCAAATATCCTTTGCCAATTCCACAAGAACAGCCTTAGCGAAAGGCATCTTGAAGGAATGATGTAACTCTGTGAGATGAATTAACAGAACACAGAGCAGTTTCTCAAGCTTCTTTCCAGTTTTGAGCGGAAGATATTTCCTTTTTCACCATAGCCCTCCAGGGCTTCCAAATATCCATAACCAGTTCCACAAGAACAGCCATAGAAAGGCTTCTTGAAGGAAAGATGTAACTCTGTGAGATGAATTAACAGAACACAGAGCAGTTTCTCAGAAAGCTTCTTTCAGGTTTGAGCGGAAGATATTTTTTTTCACCATAGACCTCTATGGGCTTCCAAATATCCTTTGCCAATTCCAGTAGAACAGCCTTAGCGAAAGGCTTCTTGAAGGGAAAGATGTAACTCTGTGAGCTGAATTAACAGAACACAGAGTAGTTTCTCAGAAAGCTTCTTTCCAGTTTTGAACGGAAGATATTTCCTTTTTCACCATAGGCCTCTATGGGCTTCCAAATATCCCTTTGCCAATTCCACAAGAACAGCCTTGGCGAAAGGCTTCTTGAAGGGAACGATGTAAGTCTGTCAGATGAATTAACAGAACACAGAGCAGTTTCTCAGAAAGCTTCTTTCCAGTTTTGAACGGAAGATATTTCCTTTTTCACCATAGGCCTCTATGGGCTTCCAAATATCCCTTTGCCAATTCCACAAGAACAGCCTTGGCGAAAGGCTTCTTGAAGGGAACGATGTAAGTCTGTCAGATGAATTAACAGAACACAGAGCAGTTTCTCAGAAAGCTTCTTTCCAGTTTTGAACGGAAGATATTTCCTTTTTCACCATAGCCCTCTATGGGCTTCCAAATATACCTTTGCCAATTCCACAAGAACAGCCTTAGCGAAAGGCTTCTTGAAGGGAAAGATGTAACTCTGTGAGATGAATTAACAGAACACAGAGCAGCTCCTCAGAAAGCTTCTTTCCAATTTTGAAAGGAAGATATTTCCTTTATCACCATAGCCCTCTATGGGCTTCCAAATATCCCTTTGCCAATTCCACAAGAACAGTCTTAGCGAAAGGCTTCTTCAAGGGAAAGATGTAACACTGTGAGATGAATTAACAGAACACAGCAGTTTCTCAGAAAGCTTCTTTCCGGTTTTGAACGGAAGATATTTCCTTTTTCACCATAGCCCTATATGGGCTTCCAAATATCCCTTTGCCAATTCCACAAGAACAGCCTTAGCGAAAGGCTTCTTGAAGGGAAAGATATAACTCTGTGAGATGAATTAAGAGAACACAGAGCAGTTTCTCAGAAAGCTACTTTCTAGTTTTGAACGGAAGATATTTCCTTTTTCCCCGTAGCCCTCAATGGGCTTCCAAATATCACTTTGCCAATTCCAGAAGAACAGCCTTAGCGAAATGCTTCTTGAAGGGAAAGATGTAACTCTGTGAGATGAATTAACAGAACACAGAGCAGTTTCTCAGAAAGCTTCTTTCAAGTTTTGAACGGAAGATATTTCCTTTTTCACCATTGCCCTTAATGGGCTTCCAAATATCACTTTGCCAATACCACAAGAACACACTTAGCGAAAGGCTTCTTGAAGGGAAAGATGTAACTCTGTGAGATGAATTAACACAACACAGAGCAGTTTCTCAGAAAGCTTCTTTCCAGTTTTGAACGGAAGATATTTCCTTTTTCACCATAGCCCTCTATGGGCTTCCAAATATCCTTTGCCAATTCCACAAGAACAGCCTTAGCGAAGGCTTCTTGAAGGAATGATGTAACTCTGTGAGATGAATTAACAGAACACAGAGCAGTTTCTCAGAAAGCTTCTTTCCAGTTTTGAACGGAAGATATTTCCTTTTTCACCATAGCCCTCCAGGGGCTTCCAAATATCCCTTTGCCAGTTCCACAAAAACAGCCATAGAGAAAGGCTTCTTGAAGGGAAAGATGTAACTCTGTGAGATGAATTAACAGAACACAGTGCAGTTTCTCAGAAAGCTTCTTTCCAGGTTTGAACGGAAGATATTTTTTTTTTCACCATAGACCTCTATGGGCTTCCAAATATCCCTTTTCCAATTCCAGTAGAACAGCCTTAGCGAAAGGCTTCTTGAAGGGAAAGATGTAACTCTGTGAGATGAATTAACAGAACACAGAGCAGTTTCTCAGAAAGCTTCTTTCCGGTTTTGAACGGAAGATATTTACTTTTTCCCCTTAGCCCTCTATGGGCTTCCAAATATCACTCTGCCAATTCCACAAGAACAAACTTAGCGAAACGCTTCTTGAAGGGAAAGATGTAACTCTGTGAGAAGAATTAACAGAACACAGAGCATTTTCTCAGAAAGCCTCTTTCCAGTTTTGAACGGAAGATATTTCGTTTTTCACCATAGCCCTCTATGGGCTTTCAAATATGACTCTGCCAATTCCACAAGAACAGCCTTAGCGAAAGGCTTCCTGAAGGGAAAGATGTAACTCTGTGAGATGAATTAACAGAACACAGAGCAGTTTCTCAGAAAGCTACTTTCCAGTTTTGAACGGAAGATATATCCTTTTTCCCTGTAGCCCTCTGTGGGCTTCCAAATATCACTTTGCCAATTCCACAAGAACAGCCTTAGCGAAAGGCTTCTTGAAGGGAAAGATGTAACTCTGTGAGATGGATTAACAGAACACAGAGCCGTTTCTCAGAAAGCTTCTTTCCAGTTTCGAACGGAAGATATTTCCTTTTTCACCGTAGCCCTTAAAGGGATTCCAAATATCACTTTGCCAATTCCAGAAGAACAGCTTTAGCGAAAGTCTTCTTGAAGGGAAAGATGTAACACTGTGAGATGAATTAACAGAACACAGAGTAGTTTCTCAGAAAGCTTCTTTCCGGTTTTGAACGGAAGATATTTCCTTTTTCACCATAGCCCTCTAAGGGCCTCCAAATATCCCTTTGCCAATTCCACAAAAACAGCCTTAGCGAAAGGCTTCTTTAAGGGAAAGATGTAACTCTGTGAGTTGAATTAACAGAAAACAGAAGGGTTTCTCAGAAAGCTTCTTTCCAGTTTTTAACTGAAGCTATTTCCTTTTTCACCATAGCCCTCTATGGGCTTCCAAATATCCTTTGCCAATTCCACAAGAACAGCCTTAGCGAAAGGCTTTTTGAAGGAAAGATGTAACTCTGTGAGATGAATTAACAGAACACAGAGCAGTTTCTCAGAAAGCTTCTTTCCAGTTTTGAGCGGAAGATATTTCCTTTTTCACCATAGGCCTCTATGGGCTTCCAAATATCACTCTGCCAATTCCACAAGAACAGCCTTAGCGAAAGGCTTCTTGAAGGAAAGATGTAACTCTGTGAGATGAATTAACAGAACACAGAGCAGTTTCTCAGAAAGCTTCTTTCCAGTTTTGAGCGGAAGATATTTCCTTTTCACCATAGCCCTCTATGGGCTTCCAAATATCCTTTGCCATTTCCACAAGAACAGCCTTAGCGAAGGCTTCTTGAAGGGAAAGATGTAACTCTGTGAGATGAATTAACAGAACACAGAGCAGTTTCTCAGAAAGCTTCTTTACGGTTTTGAACGGAAGATACTTCCTTTTTCACCATAGCCCTCTATGGGCTTCCAAATATCCCTTTGCCATTTCCACAAGAACAGCCTTAGCGAAAGGCTTCTTGAAGGGAAAGATGTAACTCTGTGAGATGAAGTAACAGAACACAGAGTAGTTTCTCAGAAAGCTTCTTTTCAGTTTTGAACGGAAGATATTTCCTTTTTCACCGTAGCCCTCTATGGGCTTCCAAATATCCCATTGCTAATTCCACAAGAACAGCATTAGCGAGAGGCTTCTGGAAGGGACAGATGTAACTCTGTGAGAAGAATTAACAGAACACAGAGCATTTTCTCAGAAAGCTTCTCTCCAGTTTTGAACGGAAGATATTTCCTTTTTCAACATAGCCCTCTATGGGCTTCCAAATATCACTCTGCCAATTCCACAAGAACAGCCTTAGCGAAAGGCTTCTTGAAGGGAAAGATGTAACTCTGTGAGATGAATTAACAGAACACAGAGCAGTTTCCCAGAAAGCTTCTTTCCAGTTTTGAACGGAAGATATTTCCTTTTTCACCATAGCCCTCTATGGGCTTCCAAATATCCCTTTGCCAATTCCACAAGAACAGCCTTAGCGACAGGCTTCTTGAAGGGCAAGCTGCAACTCTGTGAGAAGAATTAACAGAACACAGAGCATTTTCTCAGAAAGCTTCTTTCCAGTTTTGAACGGAAGATATTTCCTTTTTCACCATAGCCCTCTATGGGCTTCCAAATATCCTTTGCCAATTCCACAAGAACAGCCTTGGCGAAGGCTTCTTGAAGGAAAGATGTAACTCTGTGAGATGAATTAACAGAACACAGAGCAGTTTCTCAAGCTTCTTTCCAGTTTTGAGCGGAAGATATTTCGTTTTCACCATAGCCCTCTATGGGCTTCCAAATATCCTTTGCCAATTCCACAAGAACAGCCTTAGCGAAAGGCTTCTTGAAGGAACGATGTAACTCTGTGAGATGAATTAACAGAACACAGAGCAGTTTCTCAGAAAGCTTCTTTCCAGTTTTGAGCGGAAGATATTTTCTTTTTCACCATAGCCCTCTGGGCTTCCAAATATCCTTTGCCAATTCCACAAGAACAGCCTTAGCGAAGGCTTCTTGAAGGAATGATGTAACTCTGTTAGATGAATTAACAGAACACAGAGCAGTTTCTCAAGCTTCTTTCCAGTTTTGAACGGAAGATATTTCCTTTTTCACCATAGCCCTCCAGGGGCTTCCAAATATCCCTTTGCCAGTTCCACAAGAACAGCCATAGAGAAAGGCTTCTTGAAGGGAAAGATGTAACTCTGTGAGATGAATTAACAGAACACAGTGCAGTTTCTCAGAAAGCTTCTTTCCAGGTTTGAACGGAAGATATTTTTTTTTTCACCATAGCCCTCTATGGGCTTCCAAATATCCCTTTGCCAATTCCAGTAGAACAGCCTTAGCGAAAGGCTTCTTGAAGGGAAAGATGTAACTCTGTGAGATGAATTAACAGAACACAGAGCAGTTTCTCAGAAAGCTTCTTTCCGGTTTTGAACGGAAGATATTTACTTTTTCCCATTAGCCCTCTATGGGCTTCCAAATATCACTCTGCCAATTCCACAAGAACAAACTTAGCTTAAACGCTTCTTGAAGGGAAAGATGTAACTCTGTGAGAAGAATTAACAGAACACAGAACATTTTCTCAGAAAGCCTCTTTCCAGTTTTCAACGGAAGATATTTCGCTTTTCACCATAGCCCTCTATGGGCTTTCAAATATGACTCTGCCAATTCCACAAGAACAGCCTTAGCGAAAGGCTTCCTGAAGGGAAAGATGTAACTCTGTGAGATGAATTAACAGAACACAGAGCAGTTTCTCAGAAAGCTACTTTCAGTTTTGAGCGGAAGATATATCCTTTTTCCCTGTAGCCCTCTGTGGGCTTCAAATATCACTTGCCAATTCCACAAGAACAGCCTTAGCGAAAGGCTTCTTGAAGGAAAGATGTAACTCTGTGAGATGAATTAACAGAACACAGAGCCGTTTCTCAGAAAGCTTCTTTCCAGTTTCGAACGGAAGATATTTCCTTTTTCACCGTAGCCCTCAATGGGCTTCCAAATATCACTTTGCCAATTCCAGAAGAACAGCCTTAGCGAAAGGCTTCTTGAAGGGAAAGATGTAACTCTGTGAGATGAATTAACAGAACACAGAGTAGTTTCTCAAGCTTCTTTTCAGTTTTGAAGCGGAAGATATTTCCTTTTTCACCATAGCCCTCTATGGGCTTCCAAATATCCCATTGCTAATTCCACAAGAACAGCATTAGCGAAAGGCTTCTGGAAGGGACAGATGTAACTCTGTGAGAAGAATTAACAGAACACAGAGCATTTTCTCAAAAAGCTTCTCTCCAGTTTTGAAGCGGAAGATATTTCCTTTTCAACATAGCCTCTATGGGCTTTCACTCTGCCAATTCCACAAGAACAGCCTTAGCGAAAGGCTTCTTGAAGGGAAAGATGTAACTCTGTGAGATGAATTAACAGAACACAGAGCAGTTTCCCAGAAAGCTTCTTTCCAGTTTTGAACGGAAGATATTTCCTTTTTCACCATAGCCCTCTATGGGCTTCCAAATATCCCATTGCCAATTCCACAAGAACAGCATTAGCGAAAGGCTTCTTGAAGGGAAAGTTGTAACACTGTGAGAAGAATTAACAGAACACAGAGCAGTTTCTCAGAAAGCTTCTCTCCAGTTTTGAACGGAAGATATTTCCTTTTTCACCATAGCCCTCTAAGGGCCTCCAAATATCCCTTTGCCAATTCCACAAAAACAGCCTGAGCGAAAGGCTTCTTGAAGGGAAAGATGTAACTCTGTGAGATGAATTAACAGAACACAGAGCAGTTTCTCAGAAAGCTTCTTTCAGGTTTTGAACGGAAGATATTTCCTTTTTCACCATAGTCCTCTATGGGCTTCCAAATATCACTTTGCCAATTCCACAAGAAAAGCCTTAGCGAAATGCATCTTGAAGGGAAAGATGTAACTCTGTGACATGAATTAACAGAACACAGAGCAGTTTCTCAGAAAGCTTCTTTCCAGTTTTGAACGGAAGATATTTCCTTTTTCACCATAGCCCTCTATGGGCTTCCAAATACCCCTTTGCCAGTACCACAAGAACAGCCTTAGCGAAAGGATTCTTGAAGGGAAAGATGTAACTCTGTGAGATGAATTAACAGAACACAGAGCAATTTCTCAGAAAGCTACTTTCCAGTTTTGAACGGAAGATATTTCCTTTTTCCCCGTAGCCCTCTATGGGCTTCCAAATATCACTCTGCCAATTCCACAAGAACAGCCTTAGCAAAAGGCTTCTTGAAGGGAAAGATGTAACTCTGTGAGAAGAATTAACAGAACACAGAGCATTTTCTCAGAAAGCTTCTTTCCAGTTTTGAACGGAAGATATTTCGTTTTTCACCATAGCCATCTTTGGGCTTTCAAATATCACTCTGCCCATTCCACACGAACAGCCTTAGTGAAAGGCTTCTTGAAGGGAAAGATGTAACTCTGTGAGATGAATTAACAGAACACAGAGCAGTTTCTCAGAAAGCTTCTTTCCAGTTTTGAACGGAAGATATTTCCTTTTTCACCATAGGCCTCTATGGGCTTCCAAATACCCCTTTGCCAATTCCACAAGAACAGCCTTAGCGAAAGGCTTCTTGAAGGGAAAGATGTAACTCTGTGAGATGAATTAACAGAACACAGAGCAATTTCTCAGTAAGCTACTTTCCAGTTTTGAGCGGAAGATATTTCCTTTTCCCCGTAGCCCTCATGGGCTTCCAAATATCCTTTGCCAATTCCACAAGAACAGCCTTGGCGAAGGCTTCTTGAAGGAACGATGTAAGTCTGTCAGATGAATTAACAGAACACAGAGCAGTTTCTCAGAAAGCTTCTTTCCAGTTTTGAGCGGAAGATATTTCCTTTTCACCATAGCCCTCTATGGGCTTCCAAATATACCTTGCCAATTCCACAAGAACAGCCTTAGCGAAAGGCTTCTTGAAGGAAAGATGTAACTCTGTGAGATGAATTAACAGAACACAGAGCAGCTCCTCAAGCTTCTTTCCAATTTTGAAAGGAAGATATTTCTTTATCACCATAGCCCTCTATGGGCTTCCAAATATCCTTTGCCAATTCCACAAGAACAGTCTTAGCGAAGGCTTCTTCAAGGGAAAGATGTAACTCTGTGAGATGAATTAACAGAACACAGAGCAGTTTCTCAGAAAGCTTCTTTCCAGTTTTGAGCGGAAGATATTTCCTTTTTCACCATAGCCCTCTATGGGCTTCCAAATATCCTTTGCCAATTCCACAAGAACAGCCTTAGCGAAAGGCTTCTTGAAGGAAAGATGTAACTCTGTGAGATGAATTAACAGAACACAGAGCAGTTTCTCAAGCTTCTTTCCAGTTTTGAGCGGAAGATATTTCCTTTTCAGCATAGCCTCTATTGGCTTCCAAATATCCTTTGCCAATTCCACAAGAACAGCCTTAGCGAAGGCTTCTTGAAGGAAAGATGTAACTCTGTGAGATGAATTAACAGAACACAGAGCAGTTTCTCAAGCTTCTTTCCAGTTTTGAACGGAGGATATTTCCTTTTCACCATAGCCCTCTAGGGGCCTCCAAACATCCTTTGCCAATTCCACAAGAACTGCCTTAGCGAAAGGCTTCTTGAAGGAAAGATGTAACTCTGTGAGATGAATTAACAGAACAGAGAGCAGTTTCTCAAGCTTCTTTCCAGTTTTGAACGGAAGATATTTCCTTTTTCACCATAGCCCTCTATGGGCTTCCAAATATCCTTGCCATTCCGCAAGAGCAGCCTTAGCGAAGGCTTCTTGAAGGAAAGATGTAACTCTGTGAGATGAATTAACAGAACACAGAGCAGTTTCTCAGAAAGCTTCTTTCCAGTTTTGAGCGGAGGATATTTCCTTTTCACCATAGTCCTCTATGGGTTTCCAAATATCCTTTGCCAGTTCCACAAGAACAGCCATAGAAAGGCTTCTTGAAGGAAAGATGTAACTCTGTGAGATGAATTAACAGAACACAGAGCAGTTTCTCAGAAAGCTTCTTTCCAGGTTTGAACGGAAGATATTTCCTTTTCACCATAGCCCTCTATGGGCTTCAAATATCCCTTTGCCAGTTCCACAAGAACAGCCTGAGCGAAAGGCTTGAAGGGAAAGATGTAACCTCTGTGAGATGAATTAACAGAACACAGAGCAGTCTCTCAGAAAGCTTCTTTCCAGTTTTGAACGGAAGATATTTCCTTTTTCACCATAGCCCTCTATGGGCTTCCAAATATCCTTTGCCAATTCCACAAGAACAGCCTTAGCGAAAGGCTTCTTGAAGGAAAGATGTAACTCTGTGAGATGAATTAACAGAACACAGAACAGTTTCTCAGAAAGCTTCTTTCCAGTTTTGAGCGGAAGATATTTCCTTTTCACCATAGCCCTCTATGGGCTTCCAAATATCCTTGCCAATTCCACAAGAACAGCCTTAGCGAAAGGCATCTTGAAGGGAATGATGTAACTCTGTGAGATGAATTAACAGAACACAGAGCAGTTTCTCAGAAAGCTTCTTTCCAGTTTTGAACGGAAGATATTTCCTTTTTCACCATAGCCCTCCAGGGGCTTATAAATATCCTTTGCCAGTTCCACAAGAACAGCCATAGAGAAAGGCTTCTTGAAGGAAAGATGTAACTCTGTGAGATGAATTAACAGAACACAGTGCAGTTTCTCAGAAAGCTTCTTTCCGGTTTGAGCGGAAGATATTTTTTTCACCATAGACCTCTATGGGCTTCCAAATATCCCTTTGCCAATTCCAGTAGAACAGCCTTAGCGAAAGTCTTCTTGAAGGAAGATGTAACTCTGTGAGCTGAATTAACAGAACACAGAGTAGTTTCTCAGAAAGTTTCTTTCCAGTTTTGAACGGAAGATATTTCCTTTTTCACCATAGGCCTCTATGGGCTTCCAAATATCCTTTGCCAATTCCACAAGAACAGCCTTAGCGAAGGCTTCTTGAAGGAACGATGTAAGTCTGTCAGATGAATTAACAGAACACAGAGCAGTTTCTCAGAAAGCTTCTTTCCAGTTTTGAACGGAAGATTTCCTTTTCACCATAGGCCTCTATGGGCTTCCAAATATCCTTTGCCAATTCCACAAGAACAGCCTTAGCGAAGGCTTCTTGAAGGAACGATGTAAGTCTGTCAGATGAATTAACAGAACACAGAGCAGTTTCTCAGAAAGCTTCTTTCCAGTTTTGAGCGGAAGATATTTTTTTCACCATAGCCCTCTATGGGCTTCCAAATATACCTTTGCCAATTCCACAAGAACAGCCTTAGCGAAAGGCTTCTTGAAGGGAAAGATGTAACTCTGTGAGATGAATTAACAGAACACAGAGCAGCTCCTCAGAAAGCTTCTTTCCAATTTTGAAAGGAAGATATTTCCTTTTCACCATAGCCTCTATGGGCTTCAAATATCCTTTGCCAATTCCACAAGAACAGTCTTAGCGAAAGGCTTCTTCAAGGGAAAGATGTAACTCTGTGAGATGAATTAACAGAACACAGAGCAGTTTCTCAGAAAGCTTCTTTCCAGTTTTGAACGGAAGATATTTCCTTTTCACCATAGCCTCTATGGGCTTCCAAATATCCTTTGCCAATTCCACAAGAACAGCCTTAGCGAAAGGCTTCTTGAAGGGAAAGATGTAACTCTGTGAGATGAATTAACAGAACACAGAGCAGTTTCTCAGAAAGCTTCTTTCCAGTTTTGAACGGAAGATATTTCCTTTTTCACCATAGGTCTCTATGGGCTTCCAAATATCCCTTTGCCAATTCCACAAGAACAGCCATAGCGAAAGGCTTCTTGAAGGGAAAGATGTAATTCTATGAGATGAATTAACAGAACACAGAGCAGTCTCTCAGAAAGCTTCTTTCCAGTTTTGAACGGAAGATATTTCCTTTTTCACCATAGCCCTCTATGGGCTTCCAAATATCCCCTTGCCAATTCCGCAAGAACAGCCTTAGCAAAAGGCTTCTTGAAGGGAAAGATGTAACTCTGTGAGATGAATTAACAGAACACAGAGCAGTTTCTCAGAAAGCTTCTTTCCAGTTTTGAACGGAGGATATTTTATTTTCCACCATAGCCCTCTATGGGCTTCCAAATATCCCTTTGCCAATTCCACAAGAACTGCCTTAGCGAAAGGCTTCTTGAAGGGAAAGATGTAACTCTGTGAGATGAATTAACAGAACACAGAGCAGTTTCTCAGAAAGCTTCTTTCCAGTTTTGAACGGAAGATATTTCCTTTTTCAGCATAGCCCTCTATTGGCTTCCAAATATCCCTTTGCCAATTCCACAAGAACAGCCTTAGCGAAAGGCTTCTTGAAGGGAAAGATGTAACTCTGTGAGATGAATTAACAGAACACAGAGCAGTTTCTCAGAAAGCTTCTTTCCAGTTTTGAACGGAGGATATTTCCTTTTTCACCATAGCCCTCTAGGGGCCTCCAAACATCCCTTTGCCAATTCCACAAGAACTGCCTTAGCGAAAGGCTTCTTGAAGGGAAAGATGTAACTCTGTGAGATGAATTAACAGAACACAGAGCAGTTTCTCAGAAAGCTTCTTTCCAGTTTTGAACGGAAGATATTTCCTTTTTCACCATAGCCCTCTATGGGCTTCCAAATATCCCCTTGCCAATTCAGCAAGAGCAGCCTTAGCGAAAGGCTTCTTGAAGGGAAAGATGTAACTCTGTGAGATGAATTAACAGAACACAGAACAGTTTCTCAGAAAGCTTCTTTCCAGTTTTGAACGGAGGATATTTCCTTTTCACCATAGCCCTCTGTGGGCTTCCAAATATCCTTTGCCAATTCCACAAGAACTGCCTTAGCGAAAGGCTTGAAGGAAAGATGTAACTCTGTGAGATGAATTAACAGAACACAGAGCAGTTTCTCAGAAGGCTTCTTTCCAGTTTTGAACTGAAGATATTTCCTTTTCACCATAGCCCTCTATGGGCTTCCAAATATCCCATTGCTAATTCCACAAGAACAGCCTTAGCGAAAGGCTTCTTGAAGGAAAGATGTAACTCTGTGAGATGAATTAACAGAACACACAGCAGTTTCTCAGAAAGTTTCTTTCCAGTTTTGAACGGAAGATATTTTTTCACCATAGCCCTCTATGGGCTTCCAAATATCCTTTGCCAATTCCACAAGAACAGCCTTATCGAAAGGCTTCTTGAAGGAAAGATGTAACTCTGTGAGATGAATTAACAGAACACAGAGCAGTTTCTCAGAAAGCTTCTTTCCAGTTTTGAACGGAAGATATTTCCTTTTCACCATAGCCTTCTATGGGCTTCCAAATATCCTTTGCCAATTCCACAAGAACAGCCTTAGCAAAAGGCTTCTTGAAGGAAAGATGTAACCTGTGAGATGAATTAACAGAACACAGAGCAGTTTCTCAGAAAGCTTCTTTCCAGTTTTGAACGGAGGATATTTCCTTTTCACCATAGCCCTCTATGGGTTTCCAAATATCCTTTGCCAGTTCCACAAGAACAGCCATAGAGAAAGGCTTCTTGAAGGAAAGATGTAACTCTGTGAGATGAATTAACAGAACACAGAGCAGTTTCTCAGAAAGCTTCTTTCCAGGTTTGAACGGAAGATATTTTTTCACCATAGCCCTCTATGGGCTTCCAAATATCCTTTGCCAGTTCCACAAGAACAGCCTTAGCGAAAGGCTTCTTGAAGGAAAGATGTAACTCTGTGAGATGAATTAACAGAACACAGAGCAGTTTCTCAGAAAGCTTCTTTCCAGTTTTGAACGGAAGATATTTCCTTTTTCACCATAGCCCTCTATGGGTTTCCAAATATCCCTTTGCCAGTTCCACAAGAACAGCCATAGAGAAAGGCTTCTTGAAGGGAAAGATGTAACTCTGTGAGATGAATTAACAGAACACAGAGCAGTTTCTCAGAAAGCTTCTTTCCAGGTTTGAACGGAAGATATTTCCTTTTTCACCATAGCCCTCTATGGGCTTCCAAATATCCCTTTGCCAGTTCCACAAGAACAGCCTGAGCGAAAGGCTTCTTGAAGGGAAAGATGTAACTCTGTGAGATGAATTAACAGAACACAGAGCAGTCTCTCAGAAAGCTTCTTTCCAGTTTTGAACGGAAGATATTTCCTTTTTCACCATAGCCCTCTATGGGCTTCCAAATATCCTTTGCCAATTCCACAAGAACAGCCTTAGCGAAAACTTCTTGAAGGGAAAGATGTAACTCTGTGAGATGAATTAACAGAACACAGAACAGTTTCTCAGAAAGCTTCTTTCCAGTTTTGAACGGAAGATATTTCCTTTTTCACCATAGCCCTCTATGGGCTTCCAAATATCCCTTTGCCAATTCCACAAGAACAGCCTTAGCGAAAGGCATCTTGAAGGGAATGATGTAACTCTGTGAGATGAATTAACAGAACACAGAGCAGTTTCTCAGAAAGCTTCTTTCCAGTTTTGAACGGAAGATATTTCCTTTTTCACCATAGCCCTCCAGGGGCTTCCAAATATCCCTTAACCAGTTCCACAAGAACAGCCATAGAGAAAGGCTTCTTGAAGGGAAAGATGTAACTCTGTGAGATGAATTAACAGAACACAGAGCAGTTTCTCAGAAAGCTTCTTTCCAGGTTTGAACGGAAGATATTTTTTTTTTCACCATAGACCTCTATGGGCTTCCAAATATCCCTTTGCCAATTCCAGTAGAACAGCCTTAGCGAAAGGCTTCTTGAAGGGAAAGATGTAACTCTGTGAGCTGAATTAACAGAACACAGAGTAGTTTCTCAGAAAGCTTCTTTCCAGTTTTGAACGGAAGATATTTCCTTTTTCACCATAGGCCTCTATGGGCTTCCAAATATCCCTTTGCCAATTCCACAAGAACAGCCTTGGCGAAAGGCTTCTTGAAGGGAACGATGTAAGTCTGTCAGATGAATTAACAGAACACAGAGCAGTTTCTCAGAAAGCTTCTTTCCAGTTTTGAACGGAAGATATTTCCTTTTTCACCATAGGCCTCTATGGGCTTCAAATATCCTTTGCCAATTCCACAAGAACAGCCTTGGCGAAAGGCTTTTGAAGGAACGATGTAAGTCTGTCAGATGAATTAACAGAACACAGAGCAGTTTCTCAGAAAGCTTCTTTCCAGTTTTGAACGGAAGATATTTCCTTTTTCACCATAGGCCTCTATGGGCTTCCAAATATCCCTTTGCCAATTCCACAAGAACAGCCTTAGCGAAAGGCTTCTTGAAGGGAACGATGTAAGTCTGTCAGATGAATTAACAGAACACAGAGCAGTTTCTCAGAAAGCTTCTTTCCAGTTTTGAACGGAAGATATTTCCTTTTTCACCATAGCCCTCTATGGGCTTCCAAATATCCTTTGCCAATTCCACAAGAACAGCCTTAGCGAAAGGCTTCTGTGAAGGGAAGATGTAACTCTGTGAGATGAATTAACAGAACACAGAGCAGTTTCTCAGAAAGCTTCTTTCCAGTTTTGAACGGAAGATATTTCCTTTTTCACCATAGCCCTCTATGGGCTTCCAAATATCACTTTGCCAATTCCACAAGAACAGCCTTAGCGAAAGGCTTCTTGAAGGGAAAGATGTAACTCTGTGAGATGAATTAACAGAACAAAGAGCAGCTCCTCAAGCTTCTTTCCAATTTTGAAAGGAAGATATTTCCTTTATCACCATAGCCCTCTATGGGCTTCCAAATATCCTTTGCCAATTCCACAAGAACAGTCTTAGCGAAAGGCTTCTTCAAGGAAAGATGTAACTGTGAGATGAATTAACAGAACACAGCAGTTTCTCAGAAAGCTTCTTTCCGGTTTTGAACGGAAGATATTTCCTTTTTCCCGTAGCCCTATATGGGCTTCCAAATATCCTTTGCCAATTCCACAAGAACAGCCTTAGCGAAAGGCTTCTTGAAGGGAAAGATATAACTCTGTGAGATGAATTAAGAGAACACAGAGCAGTTTCTCAGAAAGCTTACTTTCTAGTTTTGAGCGGAAGATATTTCCTTTTCACCCGTAGCCCTCAATGGGCTTCCAAATATCCTTTGCCAATTCCAGAAGAACAGCCTTAGCGAAATGCTTCTTGAAGGGAAAGATGTAACTCTGTGAGATGAATTAACAGAACACAGAGCAGTTTCTCAAGCTTCTTTCAAGTTTTGAGCGGAAGATATTTCCTTTTTCACCATTGCCCTTAATGGGCTTCCAAATATCCTTTGCCAATACCACAAGAACACACTTAGCGAAAGGCTTCTTGAAGGAAAGATGTAACTCTGTGAGATGAATTAACAGAACACAGAGCAGTTTCTCAAGCTTCTTTCCAGTTTTGAACGGAAGATATTTCCTTTTTCACCATAGCCCTCTATGGGCTTCCAAATATCCTTGCCAATTCCACAAGAACAGCCTTAGCGAAAGGCTTCTTGAAGGGAAGATGTAACTCTGTGAGATGAATTAACAGAACACAGAGCAGTTTCTCAGAAAGCTTCTTTCCAGTTTTGAGCGGAAGATATTTCCTTTTTCACCATAGCCCTCCAGGGCTTCCAAATATCCTTGCCAGTTCCACAAAACAGCCATAGAGAAAGGCTTCTTGAAGGGAAAGATGTAACTCTGTGAGATGAATTAACAGAACACAGTGCAGTTTCTCAGAAAGCTTCTTTCCAGGTTTGAGCGGAAGATATTTTTTTCACCATAGACCTCTATGGGCTTCCAAATATCCCTTTTCCAATTCCAGTAGAACAGCCTTAGCGAAAGGCTTGAAGGAAAGATGTAACTCTGTGAGATGAATTAACAGAACACAGAGCAGTTTCTCAGAAAGCTTCTTTCCGGTTTTGAGCGGAAGATATTTCCTTTCACCTTAGCCCTCTATGGGCTTCCAAATATCCCTGCCAATTCCACAAGAACAAACTTAGCGAACGCTTCTTGAAGGAAAGATGTAACTCTGTGAGAAGAATTAACAGAACACAGAGCATTTTCTCAGAAAGCTTCTTTCCAGTTTTGAGCGGAAGATATTTCGTTTTCACCAAGCCCTCTATGAGCTTTCAAATATGACTCTACAATTCCACAAGAACAGCCTTAGCGAAGGCTTCCTGAAGGAAAGATGTAACTCTGTGAGATGAATTAACAGAACACAGAGCAGTTTCTCAGAAAGCTTCTTTCCAGTTTTGACGGAAGATATATCCTTTTTCCTGTAGCCCTCTGTGGGCTTCCAAATATCACTTTGCCAATTCCACAAGAACAGCCTTAGCGAAAGGCTTCTTGAAGGAAAGATGTAACTCTGTGAGATGGATTAACAGAACACAGAGCAGTTTCTCAGAAAGCTTCTTTCCAGTTTTGAGCGGAAGATATTTCCTTTTTCACCGTAGCCCTTAAAGGGTTCCAAATATCACTTTGCCAATTCCAGAAGAACACAGCTTTAGCGAAAGCTTCTTGAAGGAAAGATGTAACACTGTGAGATGAATTAACAGAACACAGAGTAGTTTCTCAAGCTTCTTTCCGGTTTTGAGCGGAAGATATTTCCTTTTCACCATAGCCCTCTAAGGGCTCCAAATATCCTTTGCCAATTCCACAAAAACAGCCTTAGCGAAAGGCTTCTTTAAGGGAAAGATGTAACTCTGTGAGTTGAATTAACAGAAACAGAAGGGTTTCTCAGAAAGCTTCTTTCCAGTTTTTAACTGAAGCTATTTCCTTTTTCACCATAGCCCTCTATGGGCTTCCAAATATCCTTGCCAATTCCACAAGAACAGCCTTAGCGAAAGGCTTCTTGAAGGAAAGATGTAACTCTGTGAGATGAATTAACAGAACACAGAGCAGTTTCTCAAGCTTCTTTCCAGTTTTGAGCGGAAGATATTTCCTTTTCACCATAGCCCTCTATGGGCTTCCAAATATCCTTGCCAATTCCACAAGAACAGCCTTAGCGAAAGGCTTCTTGAAGGAAAGATGTAACTCTGTGAGATGAATTAACAGAACACAGAGCAGTTTCTCAGAAAGCTTCTTTCCAGTTTTGAGCGGAAGATATTTCCTTTTCACCATAGCCCTCTATGGGCTTCCAAATATCCTTTGCCAATTCCACAAGAACAGCCTTAGCGAAGGCTTCTTGAAGGGAAAGATGTAACTCTGTGAGATGAATTAACAGAACACAGAGCAGTTTCTCAAGCTTCTTTCCAGTTTTGAGCGGAAGATATTTCCTTTTCACCATAGCCCTCTATGGGCTTCCAAATATCCTTTGCCAATTCCACAAGAACAGCCTTAGCGAAAGGCTTCTTGAAGGAAAGATGTAACTCTGTGAGATGAATTAACAGAACACAGAGCAGTTTCTCAGAAAGCTTCTTTCCAGTTTTGAACGGAAGATATTTCCTTTTTCACCATAGCCCTCTATGGGCTTCCAAATATCCCTTTGCCAATTCCACAAGAACAGCCTTAGCGAAAGGCTTCTTGAAGGGAAAGATGTAACTCTGTGAGATGAATTAACAGAACACAGAGAAGTTTCTCAGAAAGCTTCTTTTCAGTTTTGAACGGAAGATATTTCCTTTTTCACCATAGCCCTCTATGGGCTTCCAAATATCCCATTGCTAATTCCACAAGAACAGCATTAGCGAAAGGCTTCTGAAGGACAGATGTAACTCTGTGAGAAGAATTAACAGAACACAGAGCATTTTCAGAAAGCTTCTTCCAGTTTTGAACGGAAGATATTTCCTTTTTTCAACATAGCCCTCTATGGGCTTCCAAATATCACTTTGCCAATTCCACAAGAACAGCCTTAGCGAAAGGCTTCTTGAAGGGAAAGATGTAACTCTGTGAGATGAATTAACAGAACACAGAGCAGTTTCTCAGAAAGCTTCTTTCCAGTTTTGAACGGAAGATATTTCTTTTTCACCATAGCCCTCTATGGGCTTCCAAATATCCTTTGCCAATTCCACAAGAACAGCCTTAGCGACAGGCTTCTTGAAGGAAAGATGTAACTCTGTGAGAAGAATTAACAGAACACAGAGCATTTTCTCAGAAAGCTTCTTTCCAGTTTTGAACGGAAGATATTTCCTTTTTCACCATAGCCCTCTATGGGCTTCCAAATATCCTTTAATTCCACAAGAACAGCCTTAGCGAAAGGCTTCTTGAAGGGAAAGATGTAACTCTGTGAGATGAATTAACAGAACACAGAGCAGTTTCTCAGAAAGCTTCTTTCCAGTTTTGAACGGAAGATATTTCTTTTTCACCATAGCCCTCTATGGGCTTCCAAATATCCTTTGCCAATTCCACAAGAACAGCCTTAGCGAAAGGCTTCTTGAAGGGAACGATGTAACTCTGTGAGATGAATTAACAGAACACAGAGCAGTTTCTCAGAAAGCTTCTTTCCAGTTTTGAACGGAAGATATTTTCTTTTTCACCATAGCCCTCTATGGGCTTCCAAATATCCCTTTGCCAATTCCACAAGAACAGCCTTAGCGAAAGGCTTCTTGAAGGGAATGATGTAACTCTGTTAGATGAATTAACAGAACACAGAGCAGTTTCTCAGAAAGCTTCTTTCCAGTTTTGAACGAAAGATATTTCCTTTTTCACCATAGCCCTCCAGGGGCTTCCAAATATCCCTTTGCCAGTTCCACAAGAACAGCCATAGAGAAAGGCTTCTTGAAGGGAAAGATGTAACTCTGTGAGATGAATTAACAGAACACAGTGCAGTTTCTCAGAAAGCTTCTTTCCAGGTTTGAACGGAAGATATTTTTTTTTTCACCATAGCCCTCTATGGGCTTCCAAATATCCCTTTGCCAATTCCAGTAGAACAGCCTTAGCGAAAGGCTTCTTGAAGGGAAAGATGTAACTCTGTGAGATGAATTAACAGAACACAGAGCAGTTTCTCAGAAAGCTTCTTTCCGGTTTTGAACGGAAGATATTTACTTTTTCCCATTAGCCCTCTATGGGCTTCCAAATATCACTCTGCCAATTCCACAAGAACAAACTTAGCGAAACGCTTCTTGAAGGGAAAGATGTAACTCTGTGAGAAGAATTAACAGAACACAGAACATTTTCTCAGAAAGCCTCTTTCCAGTTTTGAACGGAAGATATTTCTTCACCATAGCCCTCTATGGGCTTTCAAATATGACTTTGCCAATTCCAGTAGAACAGCCTTAGCGAAAGGCTTCTTGAAGGGAAAGATGTAACTCTGTGAGATGAATTAACAGAACACAGAGCAGTTTCTCAGAAAGCTTCTTTCCGGTTTTGAACGGAAGATATTTACTTTTTCCCATTAGCCCTCTATGGGCTTCCAAATATCACTCTGCCAATTCCACAAGAACAAACTTAGCGAAACGCTTCTTGAAGGGAAAGATGTAACTCTGTGAGAAGAATTAACAGAACACAGAACATTTTCTCAGAAAGCCTCTTTCCAGTTTTGAACGGAAGATATTTCGCTTTTCACCATAGCCCTCTATGGGCTTTCAAATATGACTCTGCCAATTCCACAAGAACAGCCTTAGCGAAAGGCTTCCTGAAGGGAAAGATGTAACTCTGTGAGATGAATTAACAGAACACAGAGCAGTTTCTCAGAAAGCTACTTTCCAGTTTTGAACGGAAGATATATCCTTTTTCCCTGTAGCCCTCTGTGGGCTTCCAAATATCACTTGCCAATTCCACAAGAACAGCCTTAGCGAAAGGCTTTTGAAGGAAAGATGTAACTCTGTGAGATGAATTAACAGAACACAGAGCCGTTTCAGAAAGCTTCTTTCCAGTTTTGAACGGAAGATATTTCCTTTTTCACCGTAGCCCTCAATGGGCTTCCAAATATCACTTTGCTAATTCCAGAAGAACAGCCTTAGCAAAAGGCTTTTGAAGGAAAGATGTAACTCTGTGAGATGAATTAACAGAACACAGAGTAGTTTCTCAGAAAGCTTCTTTTCAGTTTTGAACGGAAGATATTTCCTTTTTCACCATAGCCCTCTATGGGCTTCCAAATATCCCATTGCTAATTCCACAAGAACAGCATTAGCGAAAGGCTTCTGGAAGGGACAGATGTAACTCTGTGAGAAGAATTAACAGAACACAGAGCATTTTCTCAAAAAGCTTCTCTCCAGTTTTGAACGGAAGATATTTCCTTTTTCAACATAGCCCTCTATGGGCTTCCAAATATCACTCTGCCAATTCCACAAGAACAGCCTTAGCGAAAGGCTTCTTGAAGGGAAAGATGTAACTCTGTGAGATGAATTAACAGAACACAGAGCAGTTTCCCAGAAAGCTTCTTTCCAGTTTTGAACGGAAGATATTTCCTTTTTCACCATAGCCCTCTATGGGCTTCCAAATATCCCATTGCCAATTCCACAAGAACAGCATTAGCGAAAGGCTTCTTGAAGGGAAAGTTGTAACACTGTGAGAAGAATTAACAGAACACAGAGCAGTTTCTCAGAAAGTTTCTCCAGTTTTGAACGGAAGATATTTCCTTTTTCACCATAGCCCTCTAAGGGCCTCCAAATATCCTTGCCAATTCCACAAAAACAGCCTGAGCGAAAAGGCTTTGAAGGAAAGATGTAACTCTGTGAGATGAATTAACAGAACACAGAGCAGTTTCTCAGAAAGCTTCTTTCAGGTTTTGAACGGAAGATATTTCCTTTTTCACCATAGTCCTCTATGGGCTTCCAAATATCACTTTGCCAATTCCACAAGAAAAGCCTTAGCGAAATGCATCTTGAAGGGAAAGATGTAACTCTGTGACATGAATTAACAGAACACAGAGCAGTTTCTCAGAAAGCTTCTTTCCAGTTTTGAACGGAAGATATTTCCTTTTCACCATAGCCCTATGGGCTTCCAAACCCTTTGCCAATACCACAAGAACAGCCTTAGCGAAAGGATTCTTGAAGGAAAGATGTAACTCTGTGAGATGAATTAACAGAACACAGAGCAATTTCTCAGAAAGCTACTTTCCAGTTTTGAACGGAAGATATTTTTCCCGTAGCCTCTATGGGCTTCCAAATATCACTCATTCCCCACAAGAACAGCCTTAGCAAAAGGCTTTGAAGGAAAGATGTAACTCTGTGAGAAGAATTAACAGAACACAGAGCATTTTCTCAGAAAGCTTCTTTCCAGTTTTGAACGGAAGATATTTCTTTTTCACCATAGCCATCTATGGGCTTCCAAATATCACTTTGCCAATTCCACAAGAAAAGCCTTAGCGAAATGCATCTTGAAGGGAAAGATGTAACTCTGTGACATGAATTAACAGAACACAGAGCAGTTTCTCAGAAAGCTTCTTTCCAGTTTTGAACGGAAGATATTTCCTTTTCACCATAGCCCTCTATGGGCTTCCAAATACCTTTGCCAATACCACAAGAACAGCCTTAGCGAAAGGCTTCTTGAAGGAAAGATGTAACTCTGTGAGATGAATTAACAGAACACAGAGCAATTTCTCAAGCTCTTTCCAGTTTTGAACGGAAGATATTTCCTTTTCACCGTAGCCCTCTATGGGCTTCCAAATATCACTCTGCCAATTCCACAAGAACAGCCTTAGCAAAAGGCTTCTTGAAGGGAAAGATGTAACTCTGTGAGAAGAATTAACAGAACACAGAGCATTTTCTCAGAAAGCTTCTTTCCAGTTTTGAGCGGAAGATATTTCGTTTTTCACCATAGCCATCTTTGGGCTTTCAAATATCACTCTGCCATTCCACACGAACAGCCTTAGCGAAAGGCTTCTTGAAGGGAAAGATGTAACTCTGTGAGATGAATTAACAGAACACAGAGCAGTTTCTCAGAAAGCTTCTTTCCAGTTTTGAGCGGAAGATATTTCCTTTTCACCAGGCCTCTATGGGCTTCCAAATACCCTTGCCAATTCCACAAGAACAGCCTTAGCGAAAGGCTTGAAGGGAAGATGTAACTCTGTGAGATGAATTAACAGAACACAGAGCAATTTCTCAAGCTTCTTTCCAGTTTTGAGCGGAAGATATTTCCTTTTCCCATAGCCTCTATGGGCTTCCAAATATCACTCTGCCAATTCCAAGAACAGCCTTAGCGAAAGGCTTCCTGAAGGAAGATGTAACTCTGTGAGATGAATTAACAGAACACAGAGCATTTTCTCAGAAAGCTTCTTTCCAGTTTTGAACGGAAGATATTTCGTTTTTCACCATAGCCCTCTATGGGCTTTCAAATATCACTCTGCCCATTCCACAAGAACAGCCTTAGCGAAAGGCTTCTTGAAGGGAAAGATGTAACTCTGTGAGATGAATTAACAGAACACAGAGCAGTTTCTCAGAAAGCTTCTTTCCAGTTTTGAGCGGAAGATATTTCCTTTTCACCATAGGCCTCTATGGGCTTCCAAATATCCCTTTGCCAATTCCACAAGAACAGCCTTAGCGAAAGGCTTCTTGAAGGGAAGATGTAAAGTCTGTCAGATGAATTAACAGAACACAGAGCAGTTTCTCAGAAAGCTTCTTTCCAGTTTTGAACGGAAGATATTTCCTTTTTCACCATAGCCCTCTATGGGCTTCCAAATATCCTTTGCCAATTCCACAAGAACAGCCTTAGCGAAAGGCTTCTTGAAGGAAAGATGTAACTCTGTGAGATGAATTAACAGAACACAGAGCAGTTTCTCAGAAAGCTTCTTTCCAATTTTGAAAGGAAGATATTTCCTTTATCACCATAGCCCTCTATGGGCTTCCAAATATCCCTTTGCCAATTCCACAAGAACAGTCTTAGCGAAAGGCTTCTTCAAGGGAAAGATGTAACACTGTGAGATGAATTAACAGAACACAGCAGTTTCTCAGAAAGCTTCTTTCCGGTTTTGAGCGGAAGATATTTCCTTTTCACCATAGCCCTATGGGCTTCCAAATATCCTTTGAAAATTCCACAAGAACAGCCTTAGCGAAAGGCTTCTTGAAGGGAAAGATATAACTCTGCGAGATGAATTAAGAGAACACAGAGCAGTTTCTCAGAAAGCTACTTTCTAGTTTTGAACGGAAGATATTTCCTTTTTCCCCGTAGCCCTCAATGGGCTTCCAAATATCACTTTGCCAATTCCAGAAGAACAGCCTTAGAGAAAGGCTTCTTGAAGGGAAAAATGTAACTCTGTGAGATGAATTAACAGAACACAGAGCAGTTTCTCAGAAAGCTTCTTTCAAGTTTTGAACGGAAGATATTTCCTTTTTCACCATTGCCCTCAATGGGCTTCCAAATATCACTTTGCCAATACCACAAGAACACACTTAGCGAAAGGCTTCTTGAAGGGAAAGATGTAACTCTGTGAGATGAATTAACAGAACACAGAGCAGTTTCTCAGAAAGCTGCTTTCCAGTTTTGAACGGAAGATATTTCCTTTTACACCGTAGCCCTCTGTGGGCTTCCAAATATCCCTTTGCCAATTCCACAAGAACAGCCTTAGCGAAAGGCTTCTTGAAGGGAAAGATGTAACTCTTTGAGATGAATTAACAGAAAACAGAGCAGTTTCTCAGAAAGCTTCTTTCCGGTTTTGAACGTAAGATATTTCCTTTTTCCCCGTAGCCCTCTATGGGCCTCAAATGTCCCTTTGCCAATTCCACAAGAACAGCCTTAGCGAAAGACTTCTTGAAGGGAAAGATGTAACTCTGTGAGATGAATTAACAGAACACAGAGCAGTTTCTCAGAAAGCTTCTTTCCAGTTTTGAACGGAAGATATTTCCTTTTTCCCCGTAGCACTCTATGGGCTTCCAAATATCCCTTTGCCAATTGCACAAGAACAGCCTTAGCGAAAGGCTTCTTGAAGGGAAAGATGTAACTCTGTGAGATGAATTAACAGAACACAGAGCAGTTTCTCAGAAAGCTTCTTTCCAGTTTTGAACGGAAGATATTTCCTTTTTCACCGTAGCCCTCAATGTGCTTCCAAATATCACTTTGCCAATTCCAGAAGAACAGCCTTAGCGAAAGGCTTCTTGAAGGGAAAGATGTAACTCTGTGAGATGAATTAACAGAACACAGAGCAGTTTCTCAGAAAGCTTCTTTCCGGTTTTGAACGGAAGATACTTCCTTTTTCACCATAGCCCTCTGGGCTTCCAAATATCCTTTGCCAATTCCACAAGAACAGCCTTAGCGAAAACTTCTTGAAGGGAAAGATGTAACTCTGTGAGATGAATTAACAGAACACAGAGCAGTTTCTCAAGCTTGCTTTCCGGTTTTGAACGGAAGATATTTACTTTTTTCCCATTAGCCCTCTATGGGCTTCCAAATATCACTCTGCCAATTCCACAAGAACAAACTTAGCAAACGCTTCTTGAAGGGAAAGATGTAACTCTGTGAGAAGAATTAACAGAACACAGAACATTTTCTCAGAAAGCCTCTTTCCAGTTTTGAACGGAAGATATTTCCACCATAGCCCTCTATGGGCTTTCAAATATGACTCTGCCAATTCCACAAGAACAGCTCTTAGCGAAAGGCTTCCTGAAGGAAAGATGTAACTCTGTGAGATGAATTAACAGAACACAGAGCAGTTTCTCAGAAAGCTACTTTCCAGTTTTGAACGGAAGATATATCCTTTTTCCTGTAGCCCTCTGTGGGCTTCCAAATATCACTTGCCAATTCCACAAGAACAGCCTTAGCGAAAGGCTTGAAGGGAAAGATGTAACTCTGTGAGATGAATTAACAGAACACAGAGCCGTTTCTCAGAAAGCTTCTTTCCAGTTTCGAACGGAAGATATTTCTTTTTCACCGTAGCCTCAATGGCTTCCAAATATCACTTGCCAATTCCAGAAGAACAGCCTTAGCGAAGGCTTCTTGAAGGAAAGATGTAACTCTGTGAGATGAATTAACAGAACACAGAGCAGTTTCTCAGAAAGCTTCTTTCCAGTTTTGAGCGGAAGATATTTCCTTTTTCACCATAGCCCTCAATGGGCTTCCAAATATCACTTTGCCAATTCCACAAGAACAGCCTTAGCGAAAGGCTTCTTGAAGGGAAAGATGTAACTCTGAGATGAATTAACAGAACACAGAGCAGTTTCTCAAGCTTCTTTCCAGTTTTGAGCGGAAGATATTTCCTTTTTCACCGTAGCCTCTGTGGGCTTCCAAATATCCTTTGCCAATTCCACAAGAACAGCCTTAGCGAAAGGCTTGAAGGGAAAGATGTAACTCTGTGAGATGAATTAACAGAAAACAGAGCAGTTTCTCAGAAAGCTTCTTTCCGGTTTTGAGCGGAAGATATTTCCTTTTCCCATAGCCCTCTAAGGGCCTCCAAATATCCCTTTGCCAATTCCACAAGAACAGCCTTAGCGAAAGGCTTCTTGAAGGGAAAGATGTAACTCTGTGAGATGAATTAACAGAACACAGAGCAGTTTCTCAAAGCTTCTTTCCAGTTTTGAACGGAAGATATTTCCTTTTTCACCGTAGCCTCTATGGGCTTCCAAATATCCCTTTGCCAATTCCACAAGAACAGCCTTAGCGAAAGGCTTCTTGAAGGGAAAGATGTAACTCTGTGAGATGAATTAACAGAACACAGAGCAGTTTCTCAGAAAGCTTCTTTCCAGTTTTGAACGGAAGATATTTCCTTTTCACCGTAGCCCTCTATGGGCTTCCAAATATCACTTTGCCAATTCCAGAAGAACAGCCTTAGCGAAAGTCTTCTTGAAGGAAAGATGTAACTCTGTGAGATGAATTAACAGAACACAGAGCAGTTTCTCAGAAAGCTTCTTTCCGGTTTTGAACGGAAGATATTTCCTTTTTCACCATAGCCCTCTATGGGCTTCCAAATATCCTTTGCCAATTCCACAAGAACAGCCTTAGCGAAAGGCTTTGAAGGGAAAGATGTAACTCTGTGAGATGAATTAACAGAACACAGAGCAGTTTCTCAAGCTTCTTTCCGGTTTTGAGCGGAAGATATTTCCTTTTTCACCATAGCCCTCTATGGGCTTCCAAATATCACTCTGCCAATTCCACAAGAACAGCCTTAGCGAAAGGCTTCTTGAAGGAAAGATGTAACTCTGTGAGATGAATTAACAGAACACAGAGCAGTTTCTCAGAAAGCTTCTTTCCAGTTTTGAACGGAAGATATTTCCTTTTTCACCATAGCCCTCTATGGGCTTCCAAATATCCTTTGCCAATTCCACAAGAACAGCATTAGCGAAAGGCTTCTTGAAGGAAAGATGTAACACTGTGAGAAGAATTAACAGAACACAGAGCAGTTTCTCAGAAAGCTTCTTTCCAGTTTTGAGCGGAAGATATTTTTTTTCACCATAGCCCTCTATGGGCTTCCAAATATCCCTTTGCCAATTCCACAAGAACAGCCTTAGCGAAAGGCTTCTTGAAGGAAGATGTAACTCTGTGAGATGAATTAACAGAACACAGAGCAGTTTCTCAGAAAGCTTCTTTCCAGTTTTGAACGGAAGATATTTCCTTTTTCACCATAGCCTCTATGGGCTTCCAAATATCCCTTTGCCAATTCCACAAGAACAGCCTTAGCGAAAGGCTTCTTGAAGGAAAGATGTAACTCTGTGAGATGAATTAACAGAACACAGAGCAATTTCTCAGAAAGCTACTTTCCAGTTTTGAGCGGAAGATATTTCCTTTTTCACCGTAGCCTCTATGGGCTTCCAAATATCACTCTGCCAATTCCACAAGAACAGCCTTAGCGAAAGGCTTCTTGAAGGAAAGATGTAACTCTGTGAGAAGAATTAACAGAACACAGAGCATTTTCTCAGAAAGCTTCTTTCCAGTTTTGAGCGGAAGATATTTCCTTTTTCACCATAGCCCTCTATGGGCTTCAAATATCACTCTGCCCATTCCACAAGAACAGCCTTAGCAAAAGGCTTCTTGAAGGGAAAGATGTAACTCTGTGAGATGAATTAACAGAACACAGAGCAGTTTCTCAGAAAGCTTCTTTCCAGTTTTGAACGGAAGATATTTCCTTTTTCACCATAGGCCTCTATGGGCTTCCAAATACCCCTTTGCCAATTCCACAAGAACAGCCTTAGCGAAAGGCTTCTTGAAGGGAAAGATGTAACTCTGTGAGATGAATTAACAGAACACAGAGCAATTTCTCAGTAAGCTACTTTCCAGTTTTGAACGGAAGATATTTCCTTTTTCCCCGTAGCCCTCTATGGGCTTCCAAATATCACTCTGCCAATTATACAAGAACAGCCTTAGCGAAAGGCTTCCTGAAGGGAAAGATGTAACTCTGTGAGATGAATTAACAGAACACAGAGCATTTTCTCAGAAAGCTTCTTTCCAGTTTTGAACGGAAGATATTTCGTTTTTCACCATAGCCCTCTATGGGCTTCAAATATCCCTTTGCCAATTCCACAAGAACAGCCTTAGCGAAAGGCTTGAAGGAAAGATGTAACTCTGTGAGATGAATTAACAGAACACAGAGCAGTTTCTCAGAAAGCTTCTTTCCAGTTTTGAACGGAAGATATTTCCTTTTCACCATAGGCCTCTATGGGCTTCCAAATATCCCTTTGCCAATTCCACAAGAACAGCCTTAGCGAAAGGCTTGAAGGGAAAGATGTAACTCTGTGAGATGAATTAACAGAACACAGAGCAGTTTCTCAGAAAGCTTCTTTCCAGTTTTGAACGGAAGATATTTCCTTTTTCACCATAGCCCTCTATGGGCTTCCAAATATCCCTTTGCCAATTCCACAAGAACAGCCTTAGCGAAAGGCTTCTTGAAGGGAAAGATGTAACTCTGTGAAATGAATTAACAGAACACAGAGCAGTTTCTCAGAAAGCTTTTCCAATTTTGAAAGGAAGATATTTCCTTTTTCACCATAGCCCTCTATGGGCTTCCAAATATCCCTTTGCCAATTCCACAAGAACAGTCTTAGCGAAAGGCTTCTTGAAGGGAAAGATGTAACACTGTGAGATGAATTAACAGAACACAGCAGTTTCTCAGAAAGCTTCTTTCCGGTTTTGAACGGAAGATATTTCCTTTTTCACCATAGCCCTCTATGGGCTTCCAAATATCCTTTGCCAATTCCACAAGAACAGCCTTAGCGAAAGGCTTCTTGAAGGGAAAGATATAACTCTGTGAGATGAATTAAGAGAACACAGAGCAGTTTCTCAGAAAGCTACTTTCCAGTTTTGAACGGAAGATATTTCCTTTTTCCCCGTAGCCCTCAATGGGCTTCCAAATATCACTTTGCCAATTCCAGAAGAACAGCCTTAGCGAAAGGCTTCTTGAAGGGAAAGATGTAACTCTGTGAGATGAATTAACAGAACACAGAGCAGTTTCTCAGAAAGCTTCTTTCAAGTTTTGAACGGAAGATATTTCCTTTTTCACCATTGCCCTCAATGGGCTTCCAAATATCACTTTGCCAATACCACAAGAACAGCCTTAGCGAAGGCTTCTTGAAGGAAAGATGTAACTCTGTGAGATGAATTAACAGAACACAGAGCAGTTTCTCAAGCTTCTTTCCAGTTTTGAACGGAAGATATTTCCTTTTTCACCGTAGCCCTCTGTGGGCTTCCAAATATCCTTGCCAATTCCACAAGAACAGCCTTAGCGAAGGCTTCTTGAAGGAAAGATGTAACTCTGTGAGATGAATTAACAGAAAACAGAGCAGTTTCTCAAGCTTCTTTCCAGTTTTGAAGCGGAAGATATTTCCTTTTTCACCATAGCCTCTATGGGCTTCAAATATCCCTTTGCCAATTCCACAAGAACAGCCTTAGCGAAAGACTTCTTGAAGGGAAAGATGTAACTCTGTGAGATGAATTAACAGAACACAGAGCAGTTTCTCAAGCTTCTTTCCAGTTTTGAACGGAAGATATTTCCTTTTCCCCGTAGCCCTCTATGGGCTTCCAAATATCCCTTTTCCAATTCCACAAGAACAGCCTTAGCGAAAGGCTTCTTGAAGGGAAAGATGTAACTCTGTGAGATGAATTAACAGAACACAGAGCAGTTTCTCAGAAAGCTTCTTTCCAGTTTTGAACGGAAGATATTTCCTTTTTCACCGTAGCCCTCAATGGGCTTCCAAATATCACTTTGCCAATTCCAGAAGAACAGCCTTAGCGAAAGTCTTCTTGAAGGGAAAGATGTAACTCTGTGAGATGAATTAACAGAACACAGAGCAGTTTCTCAGAAAGCTTCTTTCCGGTTTTGAACGGAAGATACTTCCTTTTTCACCATAGCCCTCTATGGGCTTCCAAATATCCCTTTGCCAATTCCACAAGAACAGCCTTAGCGAAAGGCTTCTTGAAGGGAAAGATGTAACTCTGTGAGATGAATTAACAGAACACAGAGCAGTTTCTCAGAAAGCTGCTTTCCGGTTTTGAACGGAAGATATTTCCTTTTTCACCATAGCCCTCTATGGGCTTCCAAATATCACTTTGCCAATTCCACAAGAACTGCCTTAGCGAAAGGCTTCTTGAAGGGAAAGATGTAACTCTGTGAGATGAATTAACAGAACACAGAGCAGTTTCTCAGAAAGCTTCTTTCCAGTTTTGAACGGAAGATATTTCCTTTTTCACCATAGCCCTCTATGGGCTCCAAATATCACTTTGCCAATTCCACAAGAACAGCCTTAGCGAAAGGCTTCTTGAAGGGAAATAGGTAACTCTGTGAGATGAATTAACAGAACACAGAGCAGTTTCTCAGAAAGCTTCTTTCCAGTTTTCAAGAGAAGGTATTTCCTTTTTCACCATAGCCCTCTATGGGCTTCCAAATATCCCTTTGCCAATTCCACAAGAACAGCCTTAGCGAAAGGCTTCTGGAAGGGAAAGATGTAACTCTGTGAGATGAATTAACAGAAAACAGAGCAGTTTCTCAGAAAGCTTCTTTCCAGTTTTGAACGTAAGATATTTCCTTTTTCCCCGTAGCCCTCTATGGGCTTCCAAATATCACTCTACCAATTCCACAAGAACAGCCTTAGCGAAAGCCTTCTTGAAGGGAAAGATGTAACTCTGTGAGATGAATTAACAGAACACAGAGCAGTTTCTCAGAAAGCTGCTTTCCAGTTTTGAGCGGAAGATATTTCCTTTTTCACCGTAGCCCTCTGTGGGCTTCCAAATATCACTTTGCCAATACCACAAGAACACACTTAGCGAAAGGCTTCTTGAAGGAAAGATGTAACTCTGTGAGATGAATTAACAGAACACAGAGCAGTTTCTCAAGCTTCTTTCCAGTTTTGAGCGGAAGATATTTCCTTTTTCACCGTAGCCCTCAATGGGCTTCCAAATATCACTTTGCCAATTCCACAAGAACAGCCTTAGCGAAGGCTTCTTGAAGGAAAGATGTAACTCTGTGAGATGAATTAACAGAACACAGAGCAGTTTCTCAAGCTTCTTTCCAGTTTTGAGCGGAAGATATTTCCTTTTTCAAAATAGCCCTCTATGGGCTTCCAAATATCCTTTGCCAATTCCACAAGAACAGCCTTAGCGAAAGGCTTCTTGAAGGAAAGATGTAACTCTGTGAGATGAATTAACAGAACACAGAGCAGTTTCTCAGAAAGCTTCTTTCCAGTTTTGAACGGAAGATATTTCCTTTTTCACCATAGCCCTCTATGGGCTTCCAAATATCCTTTGCCAATTCCACAAGAACAGCCTTAGCGAAAGGCTTCTTGAAGGAAAGATGTAACTCTGTGAGATGAATTAACAGAACACAGAGCAGTTTCTCAGAAAGCTTCTTTCCAGTTTTGAACGGAAGATATTTCCTTTTTCACCATAGCCTCTATGGGCTTCCAAATACCCTTTGCCAATTCCACAAGAACAGCCTTAGCGAAAGGCTTTGAAGGGAAAGATGTAACTCTGTGAGATGAATTAACAGAACACAGAGCAATTTCTCAGAAAGCTACTTTACAGTTTTGAACGGAAGATATTTCCTTTTTCACCATAGCCTCTATGGGCTTCCAAATATCACTCTGCCAATTCCACAAGAACAGCCTTAGCGAAAGGCTTTGAAGGAAAGATGTAACCTGTGAGATGAATTAACAGGACACAGAGCAGTTTCTCAGAAAGCTTCTTTCCAGTTTTGAACGGAAGATATTTCCTTTTTCACCGTAGCCCTCAATGGGCTTCCAAATATCACTTTGAAAATTCCACAAGAACTGCCTTAGCGAAAGGCTTCTTGAAGGTAAAGATGTAACTCTGTGAGATGAATTAACAGAACACAGAGCAGTTTCTCAGAAAGCTTCTTTCCGGTTTTGAACGGAAGATACTTCCTTTTTCACCGTAGCCCTCTATGGGCTTCCAAATATCCTTTTGCCAATTCCACAAGAACAGCCTTAGCGAAAGGCTACTTGAAGGGAAAGATGTAACACTGTGAGTTGAATTAACAGAAAACAGAAGGGTTTCTTAGAAAGCTTCTTTCCAGTTTTTAACGGAAGATATTTCCTTTTTCACCATAGCCCTCTATGGGCTTCCAAATATCCCTTTGCCAATTCCACAAGAACAGCCTTAGCGAAAGGCTTCTTGAAGGGCAAGATGCAACTCTGTGAGAAGAATTAACAGAACACAGAGCATTTTCTCAGAAAGCTTCTTTTCAGTTTTGAACGGAAGATATTTCCTTTTTCACCATAGCCCTCTATGGGCTTCCAAATATCCCTTTGCCAATTCCAGAAGAACAGCCTTAGCGAAAGGCTTCTTGAAGGGAAAGATGTAACTCTGTGAGATGAATTAACAGAACACAGAGCAGTTTCTCAGAAAGCTTCTTTCCAGTTTTGAACGGAAGATATTTCGTTTTTCACCATAGCCCTCTACGGGCTTCCAAATATCACTTTGCCAATTCCACAAGAACAGCCTTAGCGAAAGGCTTCTTGAAGGGAAAGATGTAACTCTGTGAGATGAATTAACAGAACACAGAGCAGTTTCTCAGAAAGCTTCTTTCCGGTTTTGAACGGAAGATATTTACTTTTTCCCCGTAGCCCTCTATGGGCTTCCAAATATCACTCTGCCAATTCCACACGAACAAACTTAGCGAAACGCTTCTTGAAGGGAAACATGTAACTCTGTGAGAAGAATTAACAGAACACAGAGCATTTTCTCAGAAAGCCTCTTTCCAGTTTTGAACGGAAGATATTTCCTTTTTCACCATAGCCCTCTATGGGCTTTCAAATATCACTCTGCCAATTCCACAAGAACAGCCTTAGCGGAAGGCTTCCTGAAGGGAAAGATGTAACTCTGTGAGATGAATTAACAGAACACAGAGCAGTTTCTCAGAAATCTACTTTCCAGTTTTGAACGGAAGATATATCCTTTTTCCCTGTAGCCCTCTGTGGGCTTCCAAATATCACTTTGCGAATTCCACAAGAACAGCCTTAGCGAAACGCTTCTTGAAGGGAAACATGTAACTCTGTGAGAAGAATTAACAGAACACAGAGCATTTTCTCAGAAAGCCTCTTTCCAATTTTGAACGAAGATATTTCCTTTTTCACCATAGCCCTCTATGGGCTTCCAAATAACCCTTTGCCAATTCCACAAGAACAGCCTTAGCGAAAGGCTTCTTGAAGGGAAAGATGTAACTCTGTGAGATGAATTAACAGAACACAGAGCAGTTTCTCAGAAAGCTTCTTTCCAGTTTCGAACGGAAGATATTTCCTTTTTCACCGTAGCCCTCAATGGGCTTCCAAATATCACTTTGCCAATTCCAGAAGAACAGCCTTAGCGAAAGTCTTCTTGAAGGGATAGATGTAACACTGTGAGATGAATTAACAGAACACAGAGCAGTTTCTCAAAAAGCTTCTTTCCGGTTTTGAACGGAAAATATTTCCTTTTTCACCATAGCCCTCTAAGGGCCTCCAAATATCCCTTTGCAAATTCCACAAAAACAGCCTTAGCGAAAGGCTTCTTTAAGGGAAAGATGTAACTCTGTGAGTTGAATTAACAGAAAACAGAAGGGTTTCTCAGAAAGCTTCTTTCCAGTTTTTAACGGAAGATATTTCCTTTTTCACCATAGCCCTCTATGGGCTTCCAAATATCCCTTTGCCAATTCCACAAGAACAGCCTTAGCGAAAGGCTTCTTGAAGGGAAAGATGTAACTCTGTGAGATGAATTAACAGAACACAGAGCAGTTTCTCAGAAAGCTTCTTTCCGGTTTTGAACGGAAGATATTTCCTTTTTCACCATAGTCCTCTATGGGCTTCCAAATATCACTTTGCCAATTCCACAAGAACAGCCTTAGCGAAATGCATCTTGAAGGGAAAGATGTAACTCTGTGAAATGAATTAACAGAACACAGAGCAGTTTCTCAGAAAGCTTCTTTCCAGTTTTGAACGGAAGATATTTCCTTTTTCACCATAGCCCTCTATGGGCTTCCAAATATCCCTTTGCCAGTTCCACAAGAACAGCCTTAGCGAAAGGCTTCTTGAAGGGAAAGATGTAACTCTGTGAGATGAATTAACAGAACACAGAGCAGTTTCTCAGGAAGCTTCTTTCCAGTTTTGAACGGAAGATATTTCCTTTTTCACCATAGGCCTCTATGGGCTTCCAAATACCCCTTTGCCAATTCCACAAGAACAGCCTTAGCGAAAGGCTTCTTGAAGGGAAAGATGTAACTCTGTGAGATGAATTAACAGAACACAGAGCAATTTCTCAGAAAGCTACTTTCCAGTTTTGAACGGAAGATATTTCCTTTTTCCCCGTAGCCCTCTATGGGCTTCCAAATATCACTCTGCCAATTCCACAAGAACAGCCTTAGCGAAAGGCTTCTTGAAGGGAAAGATGTAACTCTGTGAGAAGAATTAACAGAACACAGAGCATTTTCTCAGAAAGCTTCTTTCCAGTTTTGAACGGAAGATATTTCGTTTTTCACCATAGCCCTCTATGGGCTTTCAAATATCACTCTGCCCATTCCACAAGAACAGCCTTAGCGAAAGGCTTCTTGAAGGGAAAGATGTAACTCTGTGAGATGAATTAACAGAACACAGAGCAGTTTCTCAGAAAGCTTCTTTCCAGTTTTGAACGGAAGATATTTCCTTTTTCACCATAGCCCTCTATGGGCTTCCAAATATCCCTTTGCCAATTCCACAAGAACAGCCTTAGCGAAAGGCTTCTTGAAGAGAAACATGTAACTCTGTGAGAAGAATTAAGAGAACACGGAGCTTTTTCTCAGAAAGCTTCTTTCCAGTTTTGAACGGAAGATATTTCCTCTTTCACCGTAGCCCTCTATGGGCTTCCAAATATCACTTTGCCAATTCCACAAGAACAGCCTTAGCGAAAGTCTTCTTGAAGGGAAAGATGTAACTCTGTGAGATGAATTAACAGATCACAGAGCAGTTTCTCAGAAAGCTTCTTTCCAGTTTTGAACGGAAGATATTTCCTTTTTCACCATAGCCCTCTATGCGCTTCCAAATATCCCTTTGCCAAGTCCACAAGAACAGCCTTAGCGAAAGGATTCTTGAAGGGAAAGATGTAACTCTGTGAGATGAATTAACAGAACACAGAGCAGTTTCTCAGAAAGCTTCTTTCCAGTTTTGAACGGAAGATATTTCCTTTTTCACCATAGGCCTCTATGGGCTTCCAAATACCCCTTTGCCAATTCCACAAGAACAGCCTTAGCGAAAGGCTTCTTGAAGGGAAAGATGTAACTCTGTGAGATGAATTAACAGAACACAGAGCAATTTCTCAGAAAGCTACTTTACAGTTTTGAACGGAAGATATTTCCTTTTTCCCCGTAGCCCTCTATGGGCTTCCAAATATCACTCTGCCAATTCCACAAGAACAGCCTTACCGAAAGGCTACTTGAAGGAAAGATGTAACTCGGTGAGATGAATTAACAGAACACAGAGCATTTTCAGAAAGCTTTTTCCAGTTTTGAACGAATGATATTTCCTTTTTCCCGTAGCCCTCTATGGGCTTCCAAATATCACTCTGCCAATTCCACAAGAACAGCCTTAGCGAAAGGCTTCTTGAAGGGAAAGATGTAACTCTGTGAGAAGAATTAACAGAACACAGAGCATTTTCTCAGAAAGCTTCTTTCCAGTTTTGAACGGAAGATATTTCGTTTTTCACCATAGCCCTCTATGGGCTTTCAAATATCACTCTGCCAATTCCACAAGAACAGCCTTAGCGAAAGGCTTCTTGAAGGGAAAGATGTAACTCTGTGAGATGAATTAACAGAACACAGAGCAGTTTCTCAGAAAGCTTCTTTCCAGTTTTGAACGGAAGATATTTCCTTTTTCACCATAGCCCTCTATGGGCTTCCAAATATCCCTTTGCCAATTCCACAAGAACAGCCTTAGCGAAAGGCTTCTTGAAGAGAAACATGTAACTCTGTGAGAAGAATTAAGAGAACACGGAGCTTTTTCTCAGAAAGCTTCTTTCCAGTTTTGAACGGAAGATATTTCCTCTTTCACCGTAGCCCTCTATGGGCTTCCAAATATCACTTTGCCAATTCCACAAGAACAGCCTTAGCGAAAGTCTTCTTGAAGGGAAAGATGTAACTCTGTGAGATGAATTAACAGATCACAGAGCAGTTTCTCAGAAAGCTTCTTTCCAGTTTTGAACGGAAGATATTTCCTTTTTCACCATAGCCCTCTATGGGCTTCCAAATATCCCTTTGCCAAGTCCACAAGAACAGCTTTAGCGAAAGGATTCTTGAAGGGAAAGATGTAACTCTGTGAGATGAATTAACAGAACACAGAGCAGTTTCTCAGAAAGCTTCTTTCCAGTTTTGAACGGAAGATATTTCCTTTTTCACCATAGGCCTCTATGGGCTTCCAAATACCCCTTTGCCAATTCCACAAGAACAGCCTTAGCGAAAGGCTTCTTGAAGGGAAAGATGTAACTCTGTGAGATGAATTAACAGAACACAGAGCAATTTCTCAGAAAGCTACTTTCCAGTTTTGAACGGAAGATATTTCCTTTTTCCCCGTAGCCCTCTATGGGCTTCCAAATATCACTCTGCCAATTCCACAAGAACAGCCTTACCGAAAGGCTACTTGAAGGGAAAGATGTAACTCTGTGAGATGAATTAACAGGACACAGAGCAGTTTCTCAGAAAGCTTCTTTCCAGTTTTGAACGAATGATATTTCCTTTTTCCCCGTAGCCCTCTATGGGCTTCCAAATATCACTCTGCCAATTCCACAAGAACAGCCTTAGCGAAAGGCTTCTTGAAGGGAACGATGTAACTCTGTGAGATGAATTAACAGAACACAGAGCAGTTTCTCAGAAAGCTTCTTTCCAGTTTTGAACGGAAGATATTTCCTTTTTCACCATAGCCTCTATGGGCTTCCAAATATCGCTTGCCAATTCCACAAGAACAGCCTTAGCGAAAGGCTTTGAAGGGAAAGATGTAACTCTGTGAGATGAATTAACAGAACACAGAGCAGTTTCTCAGAAAGCTTCTTTCCAGTTTTGAACGGAAGATATTCCTTTTTCACCATAGCCTCTATGGGCTTCCAAATATCCTTGCCAATTCCACAAGAACAGCCTTAGCGAAAGTCTTCTTGAAGGGAAAGATGTAACTCTGTGAGATGAATTAACAGAACACAGAGCAATTTCTCAGTAAGCTACTTTCCAGTTTTGAACGGAAGATATTTCCTTTTTCCCCGTAGTCCTCTATGGGCTTCCAAATATCACTCTGCCAATTCCACAAGAACAGCCTTAGCGAAAGGCTTCTTGAAGGGAAAGATGTAACTCTGTGAGAAGAATTAACAGAACACAGAGCATTTTCTCAGAAAGCTTCTTTCCAGTTTTGAACGGAAGATATTTCGTTTTTCACCATAGCCCTCTATGGGCTTTCCAATATCACCATGCCCATTCCACAAGAACAGCCTTAGCGAAAGGCTTGTTGAAGGGAAAGATGTAACTCTGTGAGATGAATTAACAGAACACAGAGCAGTTTCTCAGAAATCTTCTTTCCAGTTTTGAACGGAAGATATTTCCTTTTTCACCATAGGCCTCTATGGGCTTCCAAATATCCTTTGCTAATTCCACAAAAACAGCCTTAGCGAAGGCTTCTTGAAGGAAAGATGTAACTCTGTGAGATGAATTAACAGAAAACAGAGCAGTTTCTCAGAAAGCTTCTTTCCGGTTTTGAGCGAAGATATTTCCTTTTTCCCGTAGCCCTCTATGGGCTTCCAAATGTCCTTTGCCAATTCCACAAGAACAGCCTTAGCGAAAGGCTTTGAAGGGAAAGATGTAACTCTGTGAGATGAATTAACAGAACACAGAGCAGTTTCTCAAAAGCTTCTTTCCAGTTTTGAACGGAAGATATTTCCTTTTTCCCGTAGCACTCTATGGGCTTCCAAATATCCTTTGCCAATTGCACAAGAACAGCCTTAGCGAAAGGATTCTTGAAGGAAAGATGTAACTCTGTGAGATGAATTAACAGAACGCAGAGCAGTTTCTCAGAAAGCTTCTTTCCAGTTTTGAGCGGAAGATATTTCCTTTTTCACCGTAGCCCTCTATGGGCTTCCAAATATCCTTTGCCAATTCCACAAGAACAGCCTTAGCGAAAGGCTTCTTGAAGGAAAGATGTAACTCTGTGAGATGAATTAACAGAACACAGAGCAGTTTCTCAGAAAGCTTCTTTCCGGTTTTGAACGGAAGATATTTTTTTCACCGTAGCCTCTATGGGCTTCCAAATATCCCTTGCTAATTCCACAAGAACAGCCTTAGCGAAAGGCTTTGAAGGAAAGATGTAACTCTGTGAGTTGAATTAACAGAAAACAGAAGGGTTTCTCAGAAAGCTTCTTTCCAGTTTTTAATGGAAGATATTTCCTTTTTCCCGTAGCCTCTATGGGCTTCCAAATATCCTTTGCCAATTCCACAAGAACAGCCTTAGCGAAAGGCTTCTGAAGGGAAAGATGTAACTCTGAGATGAATTAACAGAACACAGAGCAGTTTCTCAGAAAGCTACTTTCCAGTTTTGAACGGAAGATATTTTTTTCCCCATAGCCTCAATGGGCTTCCAAATATCACTTTGCCAATTCCACAAGAACAGACTTAGCGAAAGGCTTCTTGAAGGAAACATGTAACTCTGTGAGATGAATTAACAGAACACAGAGCAGTTTCTCAGAAAGCTTTTTCCAGTTTTGAACGGAAGATATTTCCTTTTTCACCATAGCCCTCTATGGGCTTCCAAATATCCCTTGCTAATTCCACAAGAACAGCCTTAGCGAAAGGCTTTGAAGGAAAGATGTAACTCTGTGAGATGAATTAACACAACACAGAGCAGTTTCTCAGAAAGCTTTTCCTTTTTGAACGGAAGATATTTTTTTCACCATAGCCCTCTATGGGCTTCCAAATATCCTTTGCTATTTCCACAATAACAGCCTTAACGAAAGGCTTCTTGAAGGAAATATGTAACTCTGTGAGATGAATTAACAGAACACAGAGCAGTTTCTCAGAAAGCTTCTTTCCAGTTCTGAACGGAAGATATTTCGTTTTTCACCATAGCCCTCTATGGGCTTCCAAATATCCCTTTGCCAATTCCACAAGAACAGCCTTAGCGAAAGGCTTCTTGAAGGGAAAGATGTAACTCTGTGAGATGAATTAACAGAACACAGAGCAGCTTCTCAGAAAGCTTCTTTCCAATTTTGAACGGAAGATATTTCCTTTTTCACCATAGCCCTCTATGGGCTTTCAAATATCACTCTGCCCATTCCACAAGAACAGCCTTAGCGAAAGGCTTCTTGAAGGGAAAGATGTAACTCTGTGAGATGAATTAACAGAACACAGAGCAGTTTCTCAGAAAGCTTCTTTCCAGTTTTGAACGGAAGATATTTCCTTTTTCACCATAGCCCTCTATGGGCTTCCAAATATCCCTTTGCCAATTCCACAAGAACAGCCTTAGCGAAAGGCTTCTTGAAGAGAAAGATGTAACTCTGTGAGAAGAATTAAGAGAACACAGAGCTTTTTCTCAGAAAGCTTCTTTCCAGTTTTGAACGGAAGATATTTCCTCTTTCACCGTAGCCCTCTATGGGCTTCCAAATATCACTTTGCCAATTCCACAAGAACAGCCTTAGCGAAAGTCTTCTTGAAGGGAAAGATGTAACTCTGTGAGATGAATTAACAGATCACAGAGCAGTTTCTCAAGCTTCTTTCCAGTTTTGAGCGGAAGATATTTCCTTTTTCACCATAGCCCTCTATGCGCTTCCAAATATCCCTTTGCCAAGTCCACAAGAACAGCCTTAGCGAAAGTCTTCTTGAAGGAAAGATGTAACTCTGTGAGATGAATTAACAGAACACAGAGCAGTTTCTCAGAAAGCTTCTTTCCAGTTTTGAACGGAAGATATTTCCTTTTTCACCATAGGCCTCTATGGGCTTCCAAATATCCCTTTGCCAATTCCACAAGAACAGCCTTAGCGAAAGGCTTCTTGAAGGGAAAGATGTAACTCTGTGAGATGAATTAACAGAACACAGAGCAATTTCTCAAGCTACTTTACAGTTTTGAACGGAAGATATTTCCTTTTTCCCCGTAGCCCTCTATGGGCTTCCAAATATCACTCTGCCAATTCCACAAGAACAGCCTTACCGAAAGGCTACTTGAAGGGAAAGATGTAACTCTGTGAGATGAATTAACAGGACACAGAGCAGTTTCTCAGAAAGCTTCTTTCCAGTTTTGAACGGAAGATATTTCCTTTTTCCCCGTAGCCCTCTATGGGCTTCCAAATATCACTCTGCCAATTCCACAAGAACAGCCTTAGCGAAAGGCTTCTTGAAGGGAACGATGTAACTCTGTGAGATGAATTAACAGAACACAGAGCAGTTTCTCAAGCTTCTTTCCAGTTTTGAGCGGAAGATATTTCCTTTTTCACCATAGCCCTCTATGGGCTTCCAAATATCGCTTGCCAATTCCACAAGAACAGCCTTAGCGAAAGGCTTCTTGAAGGAAAGATGTAACTCTGTGAGATGAATTAACAGAACACAGAGCAGTTTCTCAAAGCTTCTTTCCAGTTTTGAGCGGAAGATATTTCCTTTTTCACCATAGCCCTCTATGGGCTTCCAAATACCCTTTGCCAATTCCACAAGAACAGCCTTAGCGAAAGTCTTCTTGAAGGAAAGATGTAACTCTGTGAGATGAATTAACAGAACACAGAGCAATTTCTCAGTAAGCTTCTTTCCAGTTTTGAGCGGAAGATATTTCCTTTTTCCCGTAGCCCTCTATGGGCTTCCAAATATCACTCTGCCAATTCACAAGAACAGCCTTAGCGAAAGGTTTCTGGAAGGGAAAGATGTAACTCTGTGAGAAGAATTAACAGAACACAGAGCATTTTCTCAGAAAGCTTCTTTCCAGTTTTGAGCGGAAGATATTTCTTTTCACCTTAGCCCTCTATGGGCTTTCCAATATCACTATGCCCATTCCACAAGAACAGCGTTAGCGAAAAGGCATTGAAGGGAAAGATGTAACTCTGTGAGATGAATTAACAGAACACAGAGCAGTTTCTAAAATCTTCTTTCCAGTTTTGAGCGGAAGATATTTCCTTTTTCACCCATGAGCCTCTATGGGCTTCCAAATATCCCTTTGCCAATTCCACAAAAACAGCCTTAGCGAAAGGCTTCTTGAAGGGAAAGATGTAACTCTGTGAGATGAATTAACAGAAAACAGAGCAGTTTCTCAGAAAGCTTCTTTCCGGTTTTGAACGTAAGATATTTCGTTTTTCCCCGTAGCCCTCTATGGGCTTCCAAATGTCCCTTTGCCAATTCCACAAGAACAGCCTTAGGGAAAGGCTTCTTGAAGGAAAGATGTAACTCTGTGAGATGAATTAACAGAACACAGAGCAGTTTCTCAGAAAGCTTCTTTCCAGTTTTGAACGGAAGATATTTCCTTTTTCCCCGTAGCACTCTATGGGCTTCCAAATATCCCTTTGCCAATTGCACAAGAACAGCCTTAGCGAAAGGATTCTTGAAGGGAAAGATGTAACTCTGTGAGATGAATTAACAGAACGCAGAGCAGTTTCTCAGAAAGCTTCTTTCCAGTTTTGAGCGGAAGATATTTCCTTTTCACGTAGCCCTCAAAGGGCTTCCAAATATCACTTTGCCAATTCAGAAGAACAGCCTTAGCGAAGGCTTCTTGAAGGAAAGATGTAACTCTGTGAGATGAATTAACAGAACACAGAGCAGTTTCTCAAGCTTCTTTCCGGTTTTGAGCGGAAGATACTTCCTTTTTCACCCTAGCCTTCTATGGGCTTCCAAATATCCTTTGCCAATTCCACAAGAACAGCCTTATCGAAAGGCTTCTTGAAGGGAAAGATGTAACTCTGTGAGTTGAATTAACAGAAAACAGAAGGGTTTCTCAAGCTTCTTTCCAGTTTTTAACGGAAGATATTTCCTTTTCACCATAGCCCTCTATGGGCTTCAAATATCCTTTGCCAATTCCACAAGAACAGACTTAGCGAAAGGCTTCTTGAAGGAAAGATGTAACTCTGTGAGATGAATTAACAGAACACAGAGCAGTTTCTCAGAAAGCTTCTTTCCGGTTTTGAGCGGAAGATATTTCCTTTTTCCCGTAGCCCTCTATGGGCTTCCAAATATCCTTTGCCAATTCCACAAGAACAGCCTTAGCGAAAGGCTTCTGGAAGGGAAAGATGTAACTCTGTGAGATGAATTAACAGAACACAGAGCAGTTTCTCAAGCTACTTTCCAGTTTTGAGCGGAAGATATTTCCTTTTTCCCATAGCCCTCAATGGGCTTCCAAATATCACTTTGCCAATTCCACAAGAACAGACTTAGCGAAAGGCTTCTTGAAGGAAACATGTAACTCTGTGAGATGAATTAACAGAACACAGAGCAGTTTCTCAGAAAGCTTCTTTCCAGTTTTGAACGGAAGATATTTTTTTCACCATAGCCCTCTATGGGCTTCCAAATATCCTTGCTAATTCCACAAGAACAGCCTTAGCGAAAGGCTTCTTGAAGGAAAGATGTAACCTGTGAGATGAATTAACACAACACAGAGCAGTTTCTCAGAAAGCTTTTTCCTTTTTGAACGGAAGATATTTCCTTTTCACCATAGCCCTCTATGGGCTTCCAAATATCCCTTTGCATTTCCACAATAACAGCCTTAACGAAAGGCTTCTTGAAGGAAATATGTAACTCTGTGAGATGAATTAACAGAACACAGAGCAGTTTCTCAGAAAGTTTTTTCCAGTTTTGAACGGAAGATATTTCCTTTTCACCATAGCCCCTATGGGCTTCCAAATATCCCTTTGCCAATTCCACAAGAACAGCCTTAGCGAAAGGCTTCTTGAAGGGAAAGATGTAACTCGAGATGAATTAACAGAACACAGAGCAGCTTCTCAGAAAGCTTCTTTCCAATTTTGAAAGGAAGATATTTCCTTTTCACCATAGCCCTCTATGGGCTTCCAAATATCCCTTTGCCAATTCCACAAGAACAGTCTTAGCGAAAGTCTTCTTGAAGGAAAGATGTAACACTGTGAGATGAATTAACAGAACACAGCAGTTTCTCAGAAAGCTTCTTTCGGTTTTGAACGGAAGATATTTCCTTTTCACCATAGCCCTCTATGGGCTTCCAAATATCCCTTTGCCAATTCCACAAGAACAGCCTTAGCGAAAGGCTTTGAAGGAAAGATATAACTATGTGAGATGAATTAAGAGAACAGAGCAGTTTCTCAGAAAGCTACTTTCCAGTTTTGAACGGAAGATATTTTTTTCCCCGTAGCCCTCAATGGGCTTCCAAATATCCTTGCCAATTCCAGAAGAACAGACTTAAAGGCTTTTGAAGGGAAAGATGTAATTCTGTGAGATGAATTAACAGAACACAGAGCAGTTTCTCAGAAAGCTTCTTTCCAGTTTTGAACGGAAGATATTTCCTTTTTCCCGTAGCCCTCTATGGGCTTCCAAATATCCCTTGCTAATTCCACAAGAACAGCCTTAGCGAAAGGCTTGAAGGAAAGATGTAAATCTGTGAGATGAATTAACAGAACACAGAGCAGTTTCTCAGAAAGCTTCTTTCCAGTTTTGAACGGAAGATATTTCCTTTTTCCCAGAGTCTCTATGGGCTTCCAAATATCACTTTACAATTCCACAAGAACAGACTTAGCGAAAGGCTTCTTGAAGGGAAAGATGTAACCCTGTGAGATGAATTAACAGAACACAGAGCAGATTCTCAGAAAGTTGCTTTCCAGTTTTGAACGGAAGATTTTTTTTTCACCGTAGCTCTATGGGCTTCCAAATATCCCTTGCTAATTCCACAAGAACAGCCTCTAGCGAAAGGCTTTGAAGGGAAAGATGTAACTCTGTGAGATGAATCAACAGAACACAGAGCAGTTTCTCAGAAAGCTTCTTTCCAGTTTTGAACGGAAGTTATTTCTTTTTCTCACCGTAGCCCTCTATGGGCTTCCAAATATCCCTTTGCCAATTCCACAAGAACAGCCTTAGCGAAAGGCTTCTTGAAGGGAAAGATGTAACTCTGTGAGATGAATCAACAGAACACAGAGCAGTTTCTCAGAAAGCTTCTTTCCAGTTTTGAACGGAAGTTATTTCCTTTTTCTCCGTAGCACTCTATGGGCTTCCAAATATCACTTTGCCAATTCCACAAGAACAGCCTTAGCGAAAAGCTTCTTGAAGGGAAAGATGTAACTCTGTGAGATGAATTAACAGAACACAGAGCAGTTTGTCACAAAGCTTCTTTCCAGTTTTGAACGGAAGATATTTCCTTTTTCCCCATAGCCCTCAATGGGCTTCCAAATATCACTTTGCCAATTCCACAAGAACAGACTTAGCGAAAGGCTTCTTGAAGGGAAACATGTAACTCTGTGAGATGAATTAACAGAACACAGAGCAGTTTCTCAGAAAGCTTCTTTCCAGTTTTGAACGGAAGATATTTCCTTTTCACCATAGCCTCTATGGGCTTCCAAATATCCCTTTGCCAATTCCACAAGAACAGCCTTAGCGAAAGGCTTTGAAGGGAAAGATGTAACCCTGTGAGATGAATTAACAGAACACAGAGAAGTTTCTCAGAAAGCTGCTTTCCAGTTTTGAACGGAAGATATTTCCTTTTCACCGTAGCCCTCTATGGGCTTCCAAATATCCCTTTGCCAATTCCACAAGAACAGCCTTAGCGAAAGGCTTCTTGAAGGGAAAGATGTAACTCTGTGAGATGAATTAACAGAACACAGAGCAGTTTCAGAAAGTTGCTTTCCAGTTTTGAACGGAAGATATTTCCTTTTTCTCCAGCACTTATGGGCTTCCAAATATCACTTTGCCAATTCCACAAGAATAGCCTTAGCGAAAAGCTTCTTGAAGGGAAAGATGTAACTCTGTGAGATGAATTAACAGAACACAGAGCAGTTTGTCACAAAGTTTCTTTCCAGTTTTGAACGGAAGATATTTCCTTTTCACCGTAGCCTCTATGGGCTTCCAAATATCCCTTTGCCAATTCCACAAGAACAGCCTTAGCGAAAGGCTTCTTGAAGGGAAAGATGTAACTCTGTGAGATGAATTAACAGAACACAGAGCAGTTTCAGAAAGTTGCTTTCCAGTTTTGAACGGAAGTTATTTCCTTTTTCTCCAGCACTTATGGGCTTCCAAATATCACTTTGCCAATTCCACAAGAATAGCCTTAGCGAAAAGCTTCTTGAAGGGAAAGATGTAACTCTGTGAGATGAATTAACAGAACACAGAGCAGTTTGTCACAAAGTTTCTTTCCAGTTTTGAACGGAAGATATTTCCTTTTTCACCGTAGCCTCTATGGGCTTCCAAATATCCCTTTGCCAATTCCACAAGAACAGCCTTAGCGAAAGGCTTCTTGAAGGGAAAGATGTAACTCTGTGAGATGAATTAACAGAAAACAGAGCAGTTTCAGAAAGCTTCTTTCCGGTTTTGAACGAAGATATTTCTTTTTCCCAGTAGCCCCCATGGGCTTCCAAATGTCCTTGCCAATTCCACAAGAACAGCCTTAGGGAAAGGCTTCTTGAAGGGAAAGATGTAACCTGTGAGATGAATTAACAGAACACAGAGCAGTTTCTCAGAAAGCTTTTTCCAGTTTTGAACGGAAGATATTTCCTTTTTCCCTCAGAGTAGCACTCTATGGGCTTCCAAATATCCCTTTGCCAATTGCACAAGAACAGCCTTAGCGAAAGGATTCTTGAAGGAAAGATGTAACCTGTGAGATGAATTAACAGAACGCAGACCAGTTTCTCAGAAAGTTTTTCCAGTTTTGAACGGAAGATATTTCCTTTTTCACCGTAGCCCTCAATGGGCTTCCAAATATCACTTTGCCAATTCCAGAAGAACAGCCTTAGGAAAGTCTTCTTGAAGGGAAAGATGTAACTCTGTGAGATGAATTAACAGAACACAGAGCAGTTTCTCAGAAAGCTTCTTTCCGGTTTTGAACGGAAGATACTTCCTTTTTCACCATAGCCTTCTATTGGCTTCCAAATATCCCTTTGCCAATTCCAGTAGAACAGCCTTAGCGAAAGGCTTCTTGAAGGGAAAGATGTAACTCTGTGAGATGAATTAACAGAACACAGAGCAGTTTCTCAGAAAGCTTCTTTCCAGTTTTGAACGGAAGATATTTCCTTTTTCAGGGTAGCCCTCTATGGGCTTCTAAATATCCCTTTCCCAATTCCACAAGAACAGCCTTAGCGAAAGGCTTCTTGAAGGGAAAGATGTATCTCTGTGAGATGAATTAACAGAACACAGAGCAGTTTCTCAGAAAGCTTCTTCCCAGTTTTGAACGGAAGATATTTCCTTTTCACCATAGCCTCTATGGGCTTCCAAATATCCCTTTGCCAATTCCACAAGAACAGCCTTAGCGAAGGCTTTTGAAGGAAAGATGTAACCTGTGAGATGAATTAACAGAACACAGAGCAGTTTCTCAGAAAGCTTCTTCCAGTTTTGAACGGAAGATATTTCTTTTTCAACATAGCCTCTATGGGCTTCCAAATATCCCTTTGCCAATTCCACAAGAACAGCCTTAGCGAAAGGCTACTTGAAGGAAAGATGTAACCTGTGAGATGAATTAACCGAACACAGAGCAGTTTCTCAGAAAGCTTTTTCCAGTTTTGAACGGAAGGTATTTCCTTTTTCACCATAGCCCCTCACGGGCTTCCAAATATCCCTTTGCTAATTCCACAAGAACGGCCTTAGCGAAAGGCTTCTTGAAGGGACAGATGTAACTCTGTGAGATGAATTAACAGAACACAGAGCAGTTTCTCAGAAAGCTTCTTTCCAGTTTTGAACGGAAGATATTTCTTTTTCACCATAGCCCCTCACGGGCTTCCAAATATCCCTTTGCTAATTCCACAAGAACAGCTCTTTGAAGGAAAGGCTTCTTGAAGGAAAGATGTAACTCTGTGAGATGAATTAACAGAACACAGAGCAGTTTCTCAGAAAGTTTCTTCCAATTTTGAACGGAAGATATTTTTTCACCATAGCGCCTATGGGCTTCCAAATATCCCTTTGCCAATTCCACAAGAACACCCTTAGCGAAAGGCTTTTGAAGGGAAAGATGTATCTCTGTGAGATGAATTAACAGAACAAAGAGCAGTTTCTCAGAAAGCTTCTTTCCAGTTTTGAACGGAAGATATTTCTTTTTCACCATAGCCTCTATGGGCTTCCAAATATCCCTTTGCCATTCCACAAGAACAGCCTTAGCGAAAGGCTTCTTGAAGGGAAAGATTTAACTCTGTGAGATGAGTTAACAGAACACAGAGCAGTTTCTCAGAAAGCTTCTTTCCAGTTTTGAACGGAAGATATTTCCTTTTTCACCATAGCCTCTATGGGCTTCCAAATATCCCTTTGCTACATCTCCACAAGAACAGCCTTAGCGAAAGGCTTGTTGAAGGGAAAGATGTAACCTGTGAGATGAATTAACAGAACACAGAGCAGTTTCTAGGAAAGCTTTTTCCAGTTTTCAACGGAAGATATTTCCTTTTTCACCATAGCCTCTATGGGCTTCCAAATATCCCATTGCCAATTCCTAAAGAACAGCCTTAGCAAAAGGCTTCTTGAAGGAAAGATGTAACTCTGTGAGATGAATTAACAGAACACAGAGCAGTTTCTCAGAAAGCTTCTTTCCAGTTTTGAACGGAAGATATTTACTTTTTCACCCTAGCCTCTATGGGCTTCTAAATATCCCTTTCCCAATTCCACAAGAACAGCCTTA
>JAKFHT010000705.1:0-50834 GCA_023783455.1 Erythrocebus patas | reverse complement strand
CATAGAAGGCTATGGTGAAAAGGAAATATCTTCCGTTCAAAACTGGAAAGAAGCTTGAGAAACTGCGCTGTGTTATATGAATTCATCTCACAGAGTTACATCTTTCCTTCAAAAAGCCTTTCGCTATGGCTGTTCTTGTGGAATTGGAAAAGGATATTTGGATGCCCATAGAGAGCTATGGTGAAAAGGAAATATCCTCCGCTCAAAACTGGAAAGAAGCTTTCTGAGAAAGTGCTCTGTGTTCTGTGAATTCATCTCACAGAGTTACATCTTTCCTTCAAGAAGCCTTTCGCTAAGGCTGTTCTTGTGGAATTGGCCAAGGATATTTGGAAGCCCATAGAAGGCTATGGTGAAAAGGAAATATCTTCCGTTCAAAACTGGAAAGAAGCTTGAGAAACTGCGCTGTGTTATATGAATTCATCTCACAGAGTTACATCTTTCCTTCAAAAAGCCTTTCGCTATGGCTGTTCTTGTGAATTGGCAAAGGATATTTTAAGCCCATAGATGGCTATGGTGAAAAGGAAATATCTTCCCTTCAAGAAGCCTTTCGCTAAGGCTGTTCTTGTGGAATTAGCAAAGGATATTTGGAAGCCCATAGAAGGCTATGGTGAAAAGGAAATATCTTCCGCTCAAAACTGGAAAGAAGCTTTCTGAGAAACTGCGCTGTGTTAGGTGAATTCATCTCACAGAGTTACATCTTTCCTTCAAGAAGCCTTCGGTAGGGCTGTTCTTGTGGAATTGGCAAAGGGATATTTGGAAGCCCATAGAAGGCTATGGTGAAAAAGGAAATATCCTCCGTTCAAAACTGGAAAGAAGCTTTCTGAGAAACTGCGGTGTGTTATGTGAATTCATCTCACAGAGTTACATCTTTCCCTTCAAGAAGCCTTTCGCTAAGGCTGTTCTTGTGGAATTGGCAAAGGGATATTTGGTAGCCCATAGAGAGCTATGGTGAAAAAGGAAATACATTCCGTTGAAATATGGAAAGAAGCTTTCTGAGAAACTGCTCAGTGTTCTGTTAATTCATCTCACAGAGTTACATCTTTCCCTTCAAGAAGACTTTCGCTAAGGCTGTTCTTGTGGAATTGGCAAAGGGATATTTGGAAGCCCTTAGAGGGCTACGGTGAAAAAGGAAATATCTTCCGTTCAAAACTGGAAAGAAGCTTTCTGAGAAACTGCTTAATGTTCTGTTAATTCATCTCACAGAGTTACATCTTTCCCTTCAAGAAGCCTTTCGCTATGGCTGTTCTTGTGGAATTGGCCAAGGGATATTTGGAAGCCCATAGAGGGCTATGGTGAAAAAGGAAATATCTTCCGTTCAATACTGGAAAGAAGCTTTCTGAGAAAGTGCTCTGTGTTCTGTTAATTCATCTCACAGAGTTACATCTTTCCTTCAAGGAGCCTTTTCGCTAAGGCTCTTCTTGTGGAATTGGCAAAGGATATTTGGAAGCCCATAGGGGCTATGGTGAAATAATAAGTATCTTCCGCTCAAAACTGGAAAGAAGCTTTCTGAGAAACTGCTCTGTGTTCTGTTAATTCATCTCACAGAGTTACATCTTTCCTTCAAGAAGCCTTTCGCTAAGGCTGTTCTTGTGGAATTGGCAAAGGATATTTTAAGCCCATAGAGGGCTATGGTGAAAAGGAAATATCTTCCGCTCAAAACTGGAAAGAAGCTTTCTGAGAAACTGCTCTGTGTTCTGTTAATTCATCTCACAGAGTTACATCTTTCCTTCAAGGAGCCTTCGCTAAGGCTGTTCTTGTGGAATTGGCAAAGGATATTTGTAAGCCCATAGAGGGCTATGGTGAAAAGGAAATATCTTCCGCAAAACTGGAAAGAAGCTTTCTGAGAAAGTGCTCTGTGTTCTGTGAATTCATCTCACAGAGTTACATCTTTCCTTCAAGAAGCCTTTCGCTAAGGCTGTTCTTGTGCAATTGGCAAAGGATATTTGGAAGCCCATAGAGGGCTATGGTGAAAAAGGAAATATCTTCCGCTCAAAACTGGAAAGAAGCTTTCTGAGAAAGTGCTCTGTGTTCTGTTAATTCATCTCACAGAGTTACATCTTTCCTTCAAGAAGCCTATCGCTAAGGCTGTTCTTGTGGAATTGGCAAAGGATATTTGGAAGCCCTTAGAGGGCTATGGTGAAAAAGAAATATCTTCCGCTTCAAAACTGGAAAGAAGCTTGAGAAACTGCGCTGTGTTATATGAATTCATCTCACAGAGTTACATCTTTCCTTCAAGAAGCCTTTCGCTACGGCTGTTCTTGTGGAATTGGCAAAGGATATTTGGAAGCTCATAGAGAGCTATGGTGAAAAAAAAATATATTTCGTTCAAATCTGGAAAGAAGCTTTCTGAGAAACTGCTCAGTGTTCTGTTAATTCATCTCACAGAGTTACATCTTTCCCTTCAAGAAGCCTTTCGCTAAGGCTGTTCTTGTGGAATTGGCATAGGGATATTTGGAAGCCCTTACAGGGCTATGGTGAAAAAGGAAATATCTTCCGTTCAAAACTGGAAAGAAGCTTTCTGAGAAAGTGCTCTGTGTTCCGTTAATTCATCTCACAGAGTTACATCTTTCCCTTCAAGAAGCCTTTCGCTATGGCTGTTTTTGTGGAACTGGCAAAGTGATATTTGGAAGCCCATAGAGGACTATGGTAAAAAAGGAAATATCTTCCGTTCAAAACTGGAAAGAAGCTTTCTGAGAAACTGCTCTATGTTCTGTGAATTCATCTCACAGAGTTCCATCTTTCCCTTCAAGAAGACTTTCGCTAAGGCTGTTCTTGTGGAATTGGAAAAGGGATATTTGGAAGCCCATAGAAGGCTATGGTGAAAAAGGAAATATCTTCCGTTCAAAACTGGAAAGAAGCTTTCTGAGAAACTGCGCTGTGTTATGTGAATTCATCTCACAGAGTTACATCTTTCCCTTCAAGAAGCCTTTCGCTAAGTCTGTTCTTGTGGAATTGGCCAAGGGATATTTGGATGCCCATAGAGAGCTATCGTGAAAAAGGAAATATATTCCGTTCAAAACTGGAAAGAAGCTTTCTGAGAAACTGCTCAGTGTTCTGTTAATTCATCTCACAGAGTTACATCGTTCCCTTCAAGAAGCCTTTCGCTAAGGCTGTTCTTGTGGAATTGGCAAAGGATATTTGGAAGCCCATAGAGGGCTATGGTGAAAAAGGAAATATCTTCCCTTCAAAACTGGAAAGAAGCTTTCTGAGAAAGTGCTCTGTGTTCTGTTAATTCATCTCACAGAGTTACATCTTTCCTTCAAGAAGCCTTCGCTAAGGCTGTTCTTGTGGTATTGGCCAAGGATATTTGGAAGCCCATAGAGGGCTACAGTGAAAAGGAAATATCTTCCGCTCAAAACTGGAAAGAAGCTTGAGAAACTGCTCTGTGTTCTGTTAATTCATCTCACAGAGTTACATCTTCCTTCAAGAAGCCTTTCGCTAAGGCTGTTCTTGTGGAATTGGCAAAGGATATTTGGAAGCCCACAGAGGGCTATGGTGAAAAGGAAATATCTTCCGCTCAAAACTGGAAAGAAGCTTGAGAAAATGCTCTGTGTTCTGTTAATTCATCTCACAGAGTTACATCTTTCCTTCAAGGAGACTTTCGCTAAGGCTGTTCTTCTGGAATTGGCAAAGGATATTTGGAAGCCCTTAGAGGGCTATGGTGAAAAGGAAATATCTTCCGTTCAAAACTGGAAAGAAGCTTTCTGAGAAACTGCTGAGTGTTCTGTTAATTCATCTCACAGAGTTACATCTTTCCTTCAAGAAGCCTTTCGCTAAGGCTGTTCTTGTGGAATTGGCAAGGATATTTGGAAGCCCATAGAGGGCTATGGTGAAAAGGAAATATCTTCCGTTCAAAACTGGAAAGAAGCTTTCTGAGAAAGTGCTCTGTGTTCTGTTAATTCATCTCACAGAGTTACATCTTTCCTTCAAGAAGCCTTTCGCTAAGGCTGTTCTTGTGGAATTGGCAAAGGATATTTGGAAGCCCTTAGAGGGCTATGGTGAAAAGGAAATATCTTCCGTTCAAAACTGGAAAGAAGCTTTCTGAGAAACTGCTCTGTGTTCTGTGAATTCATCTCACAGAGTTACATCTTTCCTTCAAAGCCTTTCGCTAAGGCTGTTCTTGTGGAATTGGCAAAGGATATTTGGAAGCCCATAGAGAGCTATGGTGAAAAGGAAATATCTTCCGTTCAAATCTGGAAAGAAGCTTTCTGAGAAACTGCTCAGTGTTCTGTTAATTCATCTCACAGAGTTACATCTTTCCTTCAAAGCCTTTCGCTAAGGCTGTTCTTGTGGAATTGGCAAAGGATATTTGGAAGCCCTTACAGGGCTATGGTGAAAAGGAAATATCTTCAGTTCAAAACTGGAAAGAAGCTTTCTGAGAAAGTGCTCTGTGTTCTGTTAATTCATCTCACAGAGTTACATCTTTCCTTCAAGAAGCCTTTCGCTATGGCTGTTTTGTGGAATTGGCAAAGGATATTTGGAAGCCCATAGAGGACTATGGTGAAAAGGAAATATCTTCCGTTCAAAACTGGAAAAAGCTTTCTGAGAAACTGCTCTATGTTCTGTGAATTCATCTCACAGAGTTCCATCTTTCCCTTCAAGAAGCCTTTCGCTAAGGCTGTTCTTGTGGAATTGGAAAAGGGATATTTGGAAGCCCATAGAAGGCTATGGTGAAAAAGGAAATATCTTCCGTTCAAAACTGGAAAGAAGCTTTCTGAGAAACTGCTCTGTGTTCTGTTAATTCATCTCACAGAGTTACATCTTTCCCTTCAAGAAGCCTTTCGCTAAGGCTGTTCTTGTGGAATTGGCCAAGGGATATTTGGATGCCCATAGAGAGCTATGGTGAAAAAGGAAATATCTTCCGTTCAAAACTGGAACGCAGCTTTCTGAGAAAGTGTTCTGTGTTCTGTTAATTCATCTCACAGAGTTACATCGTTCCCTTCAAGAAGCCTTTCGCTAAGGCTGTTCTTGTGGAATTGGCAAGGGATATTTGGAAGCCCATAGAGGGCTATGGTGAAAAAGGAAATATCTTCCGTTCAAAACTGGAAAGAAGCTTTCTGAGAAACTGCTCTGTGTTCTGTTAATTCATCTCACAGAGTTACATCTTTCCCTTCAAGAAGCCTTTCGCTAAGGCTGTTCTTGTGGAATTGGCAAAGGGATATTTGGAAGCCCATAGAGGGCTATGGTGAAAAAGAAAATATCTTCCGTTCAAAACTGGAAAGAAGCTTTCTGAGAAAGTGCTCTGTGTTCTGTTAATTCATCTCACAGAGTTACATCTTTCCCTTCAAGAAGCCTTTCGCTAAGGCTGTTCTTGTGGAATTGGCCAAGGGATATTTGGAAGCCCATAGAGGGCTACAGTGGAAAAGGAAATATCTTCCGTTCAAAACTGGAAAGAAGCTTTCTGAGAAACTGCTCTGTGTTCTGTTAATTCATCTCACAGAGTTACATCTTTCCTTCAAGAAGCCTTTCGCTAAGGCTGTTCTTGTGGAATTAGCAAGGATATTTGGAAGCCCATAGAGGCTATGGTGAAAAGGAAATATCTTCCGTTCAAAACTGGAAAGAAGCTTTCTGAGAAAGTGCTCTGTGTTCTGTTAATTCATCTCACAGAGTTACATCTTTCCCTTCAAGAAGCCTTTCGCTAAGGCTCTTCTTGTGGAATTGGCAAAGGGATATTTGGAAGCCCATAGGGGCTATGGTGAAAAAAGAAATATCTTCCGTTCAAAACTGGAAGAAGCTTTCTAGAAACTGCTCTGTGTTCTGTTAATTCATCTCACAGAGTTACATCTTTCCTTCAAGAAGCCTTTCGCTAAGGCTGTTCTTGTGGAATTGGCAAAGTGATATTTAAGCCCATAGAGGGCTATGGTGAAAAAAAAATATCTTCCGTTCAAAACTGGAAAGAAGCTTTCTGAGAAACTGCTCTGTGTTCTGTTAATTCATCTCACAGAGTTACATCTTTCCTTCAAGAAGCCTTTCGCTAAGGCTGTTCTTGTGGAATTGGCAAAGGGATATTTGGAAGCCCATAGAGGCTATGGTGAAAAGGAAATATCTTCCGTTCAAAACTGGAAAGAAGCTTTCTGAAAAAGTGCTCTGTGTTCTGTTAATTCATCTCACAGAGTTACATCTTTCCTTCAAGAAGCCTTTCGCTAAGGCTGTTCTTGTGGAATTGGCAAAGGATATTTGGAAGCCCTTAGAGGCTATGGTGAAAAGGAAATATCTTCCGTTCAAAACTGGAAAGAAGCTTTCTGAGAAACTGCGCTGTGTTATATGAATTCATCTCACAGAGTTACATCTTTCCCTTCAAGAAGCCTTTCGCTACGGCTGTTCTTGTGGAATTGGCAAAGGGATATTTGGAAGCTCATAGAGAGCTATGGTGAAAAGAAATATATTTCGTTCAAATCTGGAAAGAAGCTTTCTGAGAAACTGCTCAGTGTTCTGTTAATTCATCTCACAGAGTTACATCTTTCCCTTCAAGAAGCCTTTCGCTAAGGCTGTTCTTGTGGAATTGGCAAAGGGATATTTGGAAGCCCTTACAGGGCTATGGTGAAAAAGGAAATATCTTCCGTTCAAAACTGGAAAGAAGCTTTCTGAGAAAGTGCTCTGTGTTCTGTTAATTCATCTCACAGAGTTACATCTTTCCCTTCAAGAAGCCTTTCGCTATGGCTGTTTTTGTGGAATTGGCAAAGGGATATTTGGAAGCCCATAGAGGACTATGGTGAAAAAGGAAATATCTTCCGTTCAAAACTGGAAAGAAGCTTTCTGAGAAACTGCTCTGTGTTCTGTGAATTCATCTCACAGAGTTACATCTTTCCCTTCAAGAAGCCTTTCGCTAAGGCTGTTCTTGTGGAATTGGAAAAGGATATTTGGAAGCCCATAGAAGGCTATGGTGAAAAAAATATCTTCCGTTCAAAACTGGAAAGAAGCTTTCTGAGAAACTGCTCTGTGTTATGTTAATTCATCTCACAGAGTTACATCTTTCCCTTCAAGAAGCCTTTCGCTAAGGCTGTTCTTGTGGAATTGGCAAAGGGATATTTGGATGCCCATAGAGAGCTATGGTGAAAAGGAAATATCTTCCGTTCAAAACTGGAAAGAAGCTTTCTGAGAAACTGCTCAGTGTTCTGTTAATTCATCTCACAGAGTTACATCTTTCCTTCAAGAAGCCTTCGCTAAGGCTGTTCTTGTGGAATTGGCAAAGGGATATTTGGAAGCCCATAGAGGGCTATGGTGAAAAAGGAAATATCTTCCGTTCAAAACTGGAAAGAAGCTTTCTGAGAAACTGCTCTGTGTTCTGTTAATTCATCTCACAGAGTTACATCTTTCCCTTCAAGAAGCCTTTCGCTAAGGCTGTTCTTGTGGAATTGGCAAAGGGATATTTGGAAGCCCATAGAGGGCTATGGTGAAAAGGAAATACCTTCCGTTCAAAACTGGAAAGAAGCTTTCTGAGAAACTGCTCTGTGTTCTGTTAATTCATCTCACAGAGTTACATCTTTCCTTCAAGAAGCCTTTCGCTAAGGCTGTTCTTGTGGAATTGGCAAAGGGATATTTGGAAGCCCATAGAGGGCTATGGTGAAAAAGGAAATATCTTCCGTTCAAAACTGGAAAGAAGCTTTCTGAGAAACTGCTCTGTGTTCTGTTAATTCATCTCACAGAGTTACATCTTTCCTTCAAGAAGCCTTTCGCTAAGGCTGTTCTTGTGGAATTGGCAAAGGGATATTTGGAAGCCCATAGAGGGCTATGGTTGAAAAGGAAATACCTTCCGTTCAAAACTGGAAAGAAGCTTTCTGAGAAACTGCTCTGTGTTCTGTTAATTCATCTCACAGAGTTACATCTTTCCCTTCAAGAAGCCTTTCGCTAAGGCTGTTCTTGTGGAATTGGCAAGGATATTTGGAAGCCCATAGAGGCTATGGTGAAAAGGAAATATCTTCCGTTCAAAACTGGAAGAAGCTTTCTGAGAAACTGCTCTGTGTTCTGTAATTCATCTCACAGAGTTACATCTTTCCCTTCAAGAAGCCTTTCGCTAAGGCTGTTCTTGTGGAATTGGCAAGGGATATTTGGAGCCCATAGAGGCTATGGTGAAAAGGAAATATCTTCCGTTCAAAACTGGAAAGAAGCTTTCTGAGAAACTGCTCTGTGTTCTGTTAATTCATCTCACAGAGTTACATCTTTCCTTCAAGAAGCCTTTCGCTAAGGCTGTTCTTGTGGAATTGGCAAGGATATTTGGAAGCCCATAGAGGCTATGGTGAAAAAGGAAATATCTTCCGTTCAAAACTGGAAAGAAGCTTTCTGAGAAACTGCTCTGTGTTCTGTTAATTCATCTCACAGAGTTACATCTTTCCCTTCAAGAAGCCTTTTAAGGCTGTTCTTGTGGAATTGGCAAAGGGATATTTGGAAGCCCATAGAGGCTATGGTGAAAAGGAAATATCTTCCGTTCAAAACTGGAAAGAAGCTTTCTGAGAAACTGCTCTGTGTTCTGTGAATTCATCTCACGAGTTACATCTTTCCCTTCAAGAAGCCTTTCGCTAAGGCTGTTCTTGTGGAATTGGCAAAGGGATATTTGGAAGCCCATAGAAGGCTATGGTGAAAAGGAAATATCTTCCGTTCAAAACTGGAAAGAAGCTTTCTGAGAAACTGCTCTGTGTTATGAATTCATCTCACAGAGTTACATCTTTCCTTCAAGAAGCCTTTCGCTAAGGCTGTTCTTGTGGAATTGGCAAAGGATATTTGGAAGCCCATAGAGCTATGGTGAAAAGGAAATATCTTCCGTTCAAAACTGGAAAGAAGCTTTCTGAGAAACTGCTCTGTGTTAATTCATCTCACAGAGTTACATCTTTCCTTCAAGAAGCCTTTCGCTAAGGCTGTTCTTGTGGAATTGGCAAAGGGATATTTGGAAGCCCATAGAGGCTATGGTGAAAAAAGGAAATATCTTCCGTTCAAAACTGGAAAGAAGCTTTCTGAGAAACTGCTCTGTGTTCTGTTAATTCATCTCACAGAGTTACATCTTTCCCTTCAAGAAGCCTTTCGCTAAGGCTGTTCTTGTGGAATTGGCAAGGGATATTTGGAAGCCCATAGAGGGCTACAGTGAAAAAAGGAAATATCTTCCGTTCAAAACTGGAAAGAAGCTTTCTGAGAAACTGCTCTGTGTTCTGTTAATTCATCTCACAGAGTTACATCTTTCCTTCAAGAAGCCTTTCGCTAAGGCTGTTCTTGTGGAATTGGCAAAGGGATATTTGGAAGCCCATAGAGGGCTATGGTGAAAAAATATCTTCCGTTCAAAACTGGAAAAAGCTTTCTGAGAAAATGCTCTGTGTTCTGTTAATTCATCTCACAGAGTTACATCTTTCCTTCAAGAAGCCTTTCGCTAAGGCTGTTCTTGTGGAATTGGCAAAGGATATTTGGAAGCCCATAGAGGGCTATGGTGAAAAGGAAATCTTCCGTTCAAAACTGGAAAGAAGCTTTCTGAGAAACTGCTCTGTGTTCTGTTAATTCATCTCACAGAGTTACATCTTTCCCTTCAAGAAGCCTTTCGCTAAGGCTGTTCTTGTGGAATTGGCAAAGGATATTTGGAAGCCCATAGAGGCTATGGTGAAAAGGAAATATCTTCCGTTCAAAACTGGAAAGAAGCTTTCTGAGAAACTGCTCTGTGTTCTGTTAATTCATCTCACAGAGTTACATCTTTCCCTTCAAGAAGCCTTTCGCTAAGGCTGTTCTTGTGGAATTGGAAAGGATATTTGGAAGCCCATAGAGGCTATGGTGAAAAGGAAATATCTTCCGTTCAAAACTGGAAAGAAGCTTTCTGAGAAACTGCTCTGTGTTCTGTTAATTCATCTCACAGAGTTACATCTTTCCTTCAAGAGCCTTTCGCTAAGGCTGTTCTTGTGGAATTGGCAAGGGATATTTGGAAGCCCATAGAGCTATGGTGAAAAGGAAATATCTTCCGTTCAAAACTGGAAAGAAGCTTTCTGAGAAACTGCTCAGTGTTCTGTTAATTCATCTCACAGAGTTACATCTTTCCTTCAAGAAGCCTTTCGCTAAGGCTGTTCTTGTGGAATTGGCAAAGGGATATTTGGAAGCCCATAGAGGCTATGGTGAAAAGGAAATATCTTCCGTTCAAAACTGGAAAGAAGCTTTCTGAGAAACTGCTCTGTGTTCTGTTAATTCATCTCACAGAGTTACATCTTTCCTTCAAGAAGCCTTTCGCTAAGGCTGTTCTTGTGGAATTGGCAAAGGGATATTTGGAAGCCCATAGAGAGCTATGGTGAAAAGGAAATATCTTCCGTTCACTGGAAAGAAGCTTTCTGAGAAACTGCTCAGTGTTCTGTTAATTCATCTCACAGAGTTACATCTTTCCCTTCAAGAAGCCTTTCGCTAAGGCTGTTCTTGTGGAATTGGCAAAGGGATATTTGGAAGCCCATAGAGGGCTGCTATGGTGAAAAAAGGAAATATCTTCCGTTCAAAACTGGAAAGAAGCTTTCTGAGAAACTGCTCTGTGTTCTGTTAATTCATCTCACAGAGTTACATCTTTCCTTCAAAGCCTTTCGCTAAGGCTGTTCTTGTGGAATTAGCAAAGGATATTTGGAAGCCCATAGAGGGCTATGGTGAAAAGGAAATATCTTCCGTTCAAAACTGGAAAGAAGCTTTCTGAGAAACTGCTCTGTGTTCTGTTAATTCATCTCACAGAGTTACATCTTTCCCTTCAAGAAGCCTTTCGCTAAGGCTGTTCTTGTGGAATTGGCAAGGGATATTTGGAAGCCCATAGAGGGCTATGGTGAAAAAAGGAAATATCTTCCGTTCAAAACTGGAAAGAAGCTTTCTGAGAAACTGCTCTGTGTTCTGTTAATTCATCTCACAGAGTTACATCTTTCCTTCAAGAAGCCTTTCGCTAAGGCTGTTCTTGTGGAATTGGCAAGGGATATTTGGAAGCCCATAGAGGGCTATGGTGAAAAGGAAATATCTTCCGTTCAAAACTGGAAAGAAGCTTTCTGAGAAACTGCTCTCTGTTTAATTCATCTCACAGAGTTACATCTTTCCCTTCAAGAAGCCTTTCGCTAAGGCTGTTCTTGTGGAATTGGCAAAGGGATATTTGGAAGCCCATAGAGGCTATGGTGAAAAGGAAATATCTTCCGTTCAAAACTGGAAAGAAGCTTTCTGAGAAACTGCTCTGTGTTCTGTTAATTCATCTCACAGAGTTACATCTTTCCCTTCAAAAAGCCTTTCGCTAAGGCTGTTCTTGTGGAATTGGCAAAGGAATATTTGGAAGCCCATAGAGGCTATGGTGAAAAGAAATATCTTCCGTTCAAAACTGGAAAGAAGCTTTCTGAGAAACTGCTCTGTGTTCTGTTAATTCATCTCACAGAGTTACATCTTTCCTTCAAGAAGCCTTTCGCTAAGGCTGTTCTTGTGGAATTGGCAAAGGGATATTTGGAAGCCCATAGAGGGCTATGGTGAAAAAGGAAATATCTTCCGTTCAAAACTGGAAAGAAGCTTTCTGAGAAACTGCTCTGTGTTCTGTTAATTCATCTCACAGAGTTACATCTTTCCCTTCAAGAAGCCTTTCGCTAAGGCTGTTCTTGTGGAATTGGAGGATATTTGGAAGCCCATAGAGGGCTATGGTGAAAAGGAAATATCTTCCGTTCAAAACTGGAAAGAAGCTTTCTGAGAAACTCTGTGTTCTGTTAATTCATCTCACAGAGTTACATCTTTCCTTCAAGCCTTTCGCTAAGGCTGTTCTTGTGGAATTGGCAAGGGATATTTGAAGCCCATAGAGGGCTATGGTGAAAAGGAAATATCTTCCGTTCAAAACTGGAAAGAAGCTTTCTGAGAAACTGCTCTGTGTTCTGTTAATTCATCTCACAGAGTTACATCTTTCCTTCAAAGCCTTTCGCTAAGGCTGTTCTTGTGGAATTGGCAAAGGGATATTTGGAAGCCCATAGAGGCTATGGTGAAAAAGGAAATATCTTCCGTTCAAAACTGGAAAGAAGCTTTCTGAGAAACTGCTCTGTGTTCTGTTAATTCATCTCACAGAGTTACATCTTTCCTTCAAAGCCTTTCGCTAAGGCTGTTCTTGTGGAATTGGCAAGGGATATTTGGAAGCCCATAGAGAGGGCTATGGTGAAAAAGGAAATATCTTCCGTTCAAAACTGGAAAGAAGCTTTCTGAGAAACTGCTCTGTGTTCTGTTAATTCATCTCACAGAGTTACATCTTTCCTTCAAAGCCTTTCGCTAAGGCTGTTCTTGTGGAATTGGCAAAGGATATTTGGAAGCCCATAGAGAGCTATGGTGAAAAAGGAAATATCTTCCGTTCAAACTGGAAAGAAGCTTTCTGAGAAACTGCTCTGTGTTCTGTTAATTCATCTCACAGAGTTACATCTTTCCCTTCAAGAAGCCTTTCGCTAAGGCTGTTCTTGTGGAATTGGCAAAGGATATTTGGAAGCCCATAGAGGGCTATGGTGAAAAAGGAAATATCTTCCGTTCAAAACTGGAAAGAAGCTTTCTGAGAAACTGCTCTGTGTTCTGTTAATTCATCTCACAGAGTTACATCTTTCCCTTCAAGAAGCCTTTCGCTAAGGCTGTTCTTGTGGAATTGGCAAAGGGATATTTGGAAGCCCATAGAGGCTATGGTGAAAAGGAAATATCTTCCGTTCAAAACTGGAAAGAAGCTTTCTGAGAAACTGCTGTGTTATGTGAATTCATCTCACAGAGTTACATCTTTCCTTCAAGAAGCCTTTTAGGCTGTTCTTGTGGAATTGGCAAAGGGATATTTGGAAGCCCATAGAAGGCTATGGTGAAAAGGAAATATCTCCGTTCAAAACTGGAAAGAAGCTTTCTGAGAAACTGCTCTGTGTTATGTGAATTCATCTCACAGAGTTACATCTTTCCCTTCAAGAAGCCTTTCGCTAAGGCTGTTCTTGTGGAATTGGCAAAGGGATATTTGGAAGCCCATAGAGAGCTATGGTGAAAAGGAAATATCTTCCGTTCAAAACTGGAAAGAAGCTTTCTGAGAAACTGCTCAGTGTTCTGTTAATTCATCTCACAGAGTTACATCTTTCCCTTCAAGAAGCCTTTCGCTAAGGCTGTTCTTGTGGAATTGGCAAAGGATATTTGGAAGCCCTTAGAGGGCTGGTGAAAAAGGAAATATCTTCCGTTCAAAACTGGAAAGAAGCTTTCTGAGAAACTGCTCTGTGTTCTGTTAATTCATCTCACAGAGTTACATCTTTCCTTCAAGAAGCCTTTCGCTAAGGCTGTTCTTGTGGAATTGGCAAAGGATATTTGGAAGCCCTTAGAGGGCTATGGTGAAAAGAAATATCTTCCGTTCAAAACTGGAAAGAAGCTTTCTGAGAAACTGCTCTGTGTTCTGTTAATTCATCTCACAGAGTTACATCTTTCCGTTCAAGAAGCCTTTCGCTAAGGCTGTTCTTGTGGAATTGGCAAAGGGATATTTGGAAGCCCATAGAGGGTATGGTGAAAAAGGAAATATCTTCCGTTCAAAACTGGAAAGAAGCTTTCTGAGAAACTGCTCTGTGTTCTGTGAATTCATCTCACAGAGTTACATCTTTCCCTTCAAGAAGCCTTTCGCTAAGGCTGTTCTTGTGGAATTGCGAAAGGGATATTTGGAAGCCCATAGAGGGCTATGGTGAAAAAGGAAATATCTTCCGTTCAAAACTGGAAAGAAGCTTTCTGAGAAACTGCTCTGTCATCTGTTAATTCATCTCACAGAGTTACATCTTTCCTTCAAGGAGCCTTTCGCTAAGGCTGTTCTTGTGGAATTGGCAAGGATATTTGGAAGCCCATAGAGCTATGGTGAAAAGGAAATATATTCGTTCAAAACTGGAAAGAAGCTTTCTGAGAAACTGCTCTGTGTTCTGTTAATTCATCTCACAGAGTTACATCTTTCCTTCAAGAAGCCTTTCGCTAAGGCTGTTCTTGTGGAATTGGCAAAGGGATATTTGGAAGCCCATAGAGGGCTATGGTGAAAAAGGAAATATCTTCCGTTCAAAACTGGAAAGAAGCTTTCTGAGAAACTGCTCTGTGTTCTGTTAATTCATCTCACAGAGTTACATCTTTCCTTCAAGAAGCCTTTCGCTAAGGCTGTTCTTGTGGAATTGGCCAAGGATATTTGGAAGCCCATAGAGGGCTATGGTGAAAAAGGAAATATCTTCCGTTCAAAACTGGAAGAAGCTTTCTGAGAAACTGCTCTGTGTTCTGTTAATTCATCTCACAGAGTTACATCTTTCCTTCAAGAAGCCTTTCGGTAGGCTGTTCTTGTGGAATTGGCAAAGGATATTTGGAAGCCCATAGAGGGCTATGGTGAAAAAGGAAATATCTTCCGTTCAAAACTGGAAAGAAGCTTTCTGAGAAAATGCTCTGTGTTCTGTTAATTCATCTCACAGAGTTACATCTTTCCCTTCAAGGAGACTTTCGCTAAGGCTGTTCTTCTGGAATTGGCAAAGTGATATTTTTAAGCCCATAGATGGCTATGGTGAAAAGGAAATACCTTCCGTTCAAAACTGGAAAGAAGCTTTCTGAGAAACTGCTCTGTGTTCTTTTAATTCATCTCACAGAGTTACATCTTTCCCTTCAAGAAGCCTTTCGCTAAGGCTGTTCTTGTGGAATTGGCAAAGGGATATTTGGAAGCCCATAGAAGGCTATGGTGAAAAAGGAAATATCTTCCGTTCAAAACTGGAAAGAAGCTTTCTGAGAAACTGCGCTGTGTTATGTGAATTCATCTCACAGAGTTACATCTTTCCCTTCAAGAAGCCTTTCGCTAAGGCTGTTCTTGTGGAATTGGCCAAGGGATATTTGGATGCCCATAGAGAGCTATCGTGAAAAAGGAAATATATTCCGTTCAAAACTGGAAAAAGCTTTCTGAGAAACTGCTCTGTGTTCTGTTAATTCATCTCACAGAGTTACATCTTTCCTTCAAGAAGCCTTTCGCTAAGGCTGTTCTTGTGGAATTGGCAAGGATATTTGGAAGCCCTTAGAGGCTATGGTGAAAAAGAAATATCTTCCGTTCAAAACTGGAAAAAGCTTTCTGAGAAACTGCTCTGTGTTCTGTTTATTCATCTCACAGAGTTCCATCTTTCCTTCAAAAGCCTTTCGCTAAGGCTGTTCTTGTGGAATTGGAAAAGGGATATTTGGAAGCCCATAGAGGGCTATGGTGAAAAGGAAATATCTTCCGTTCAAAACTGGAAAGAAGCTTTCTGAGAAACTGCTCTGTGTTCTGTTAATTCATCTCACAGAGTTACATCTTTCCTTCAAGAAGCCTTTCGCTAAGGCTGTTCTTGTGGAATTGGCAAAGGGATATTTGGAAGCCCATAGAGGGCTATGGTGAAAAGGAAATATCTTCCGTTCAAAACTGGAAAAAGCTTTCTGAGAAACTGCTCTGTGTTCTGTTAATTCATCTCACAGAGTTACATCTTTCCTTCAAGAAGCCTTTCGCTAAGGCTGTTCTTGTGGAATTGGCAAAGGGATATTTGAAGCCCATAGATGGCTATGGTGAAAAAGGAAATATCTTCCGTTCAAAACTGGAAGAAGCTTTCTGAGAAACTGCTCTGTGTTCTGTTAATTCATCTCACAGAGTTACATCTTTCCTTCAAGAAGCCTTTCGCTAAGGCTGTTCTTGTGGAATTGGCAAAGGATATTTGGAAGCCCATAGAAGGCTATGGTGAAAAAGGAAATATCTTCCGTTCAAAACTGGAAAGAAGCTTTCTGAGAAACTGCTCTGTGTTATGTTAATTCATCTCACAGAGTTACATCTTTCCTTCAAGAAGCCTTTCGCTAAGGCTGTTCTTGTGGAATTGGCAAGGATATTTGGAAGCCCATAGAGAGCTATGGTGAAAAAGGAAATATCTTCCGTTCAAAACTGGAAAGAAGCTTTCTGAGAAACTGCTCTGTGTTCTGTTAATTCATCTCACAGAGTTACATCTTTCCTTCAAGAAGCCTTTCGCTAAGGCTGTTCTTGTGGAATTGGAAAAGGGATATTTGGAAGCCCATAGAGGCTATGGTGAAAAAGGAAATATCTTCCGTTCAAAACTGGAAAGAAGCTTTCTGAGAAACTGCTCTGTGTTCTGTTAATTCATCTCACAGAGTTCCATCTTTCCTTCAAGAAGCCTTTCGCTAAGGCTGTTCTTGTGGAATTGGCAAAGGGATATTTGGAAGCCCATAGAAGGCTATGGTGAAAAAGGAAATACCTTCCGTTCAAAACTGGAAAGAAGCTTTCTGAGAAACTGCTCTGTGTTCTGTTAATTCATCTCACAGAGTTACATCTTTCCCTTCAAGAAGCCTTTCGGTAGGGCTGTTCTTGTGGAATTGGCAAAGGGATATTTGGAAGCCCATAGAGGGCTATGGTGAAAAAGGAAATATCTTCCGTTCAAAACTGGAAAGAAGCTTTCTGAGAAACTGCTCTGTGTTCTGTTAATTCATCTCACAGAGTTACATCTTTCCCTTCAAGAAGCCTTTCGCTAAGGCTGTTCTTGTGGAATTGGCAAAGGATATTTGGAAGCCCATAGAGAGCTATGGTGAAAAAGGAAATATCTTCCGTTCAAAACTGGAAAGAAGCTTTCTGAGAACCTGCTCAGTGTTCTGTTAATTCATCTCACAGAGTTACATCTTTCCCTTCAAGAAGCCTTTCGCTAAGGCTGTTCTTGTGGAATTGGCAAGGGATATTTGGAAGCCCATAGAGGCTATGGTGAAAAAGGAAATATCTTCCGTTCAAAACTGGAAAGAAGCTTTCTGAGAAACTGCTCTGTGTTCTGTTAATTCATCTCACAGAGTTACATCTTTCCCTTCAAGAAGCCTTTCGCTAAGGCTGTTCTTGTGGAATTGGCCAAGGGATATTTGGAAGCCCATAGAGGGCTATGGTGAAAAAGGAAATATCTTCCGTTCAAAACTGGAAAGAAGCTTTCTGAGAAACTGCTCTGTGTTCTGTTAATTCATCTCACAGAGTTACATCTTTCCCTTCAAGAAGCCTTTCGGTAGGGCTGTTCTTGTGGAATTGGCAAAGGGATATTTGGAAGCCCACAGAGGGCTATGGTGAAAAAGGAAATATCTTCCGTTCAAAACTGGAAAGAAGCTTTCTGAGAAAATGCTCTGTGTTCTGTTAATTCATCTCACAGAGTTACATCTTTCCCTTCAAGGAGACTTTCGCTAAGGCTGTTCTTCTGGAATTGGCAAAGTGATATTTTTAAGCCCATAGATGGCTATGGTGAAAAGGAAATACCTTCCGTTCAAAACTGGAAAGAAGCTTTCTGAGAAACTGCTCTGTGTTCTTTTAATTCATCTCACAGAGTTACATCTTTCCCTTCAAGAAGCCTTTCGCTATGGCTGTTCTTGTGGAATTGGCAAAGTGATATTTGGAAGCCCATAGAGGACTATGGTGAAAAAGGAAATATCTTCCGTTCAAAACTGGAAAGAAGCTTTCTGAGAAACTGCTCTGTGTTCTGTTAATTCATCTCACAGAGTTCCATCTTTCCCTTCAAGAAGCCTTTCGCTAAGGCTGTTCTTGTGGAATTGGAAAAGGGATATTTGGAAGCCCATAGAAGGCTATGGTGAAAAAGGAAATATCTTCCGTTCAAAACTGGAAAGAAGCTTTCTGAGAAACTGCGCTGTGTTATGTGAATTCATCTCACAGAGTTACATCTTTCCCTTCAAGAAGCCTTTCGCTAAGTCTGTTCTTGTGGAATTGGCCAAGGGATATTTGGATGCCCATAGAGAGCTATCGTGAAAAAGGAAATATATTCCGTTCAAATCTGGAAAGAAGCTTTCTGAGAAACTGCTCAGTGTTCTGTTAATTCATCTCACAGAGTTACATCGTTCCCTTCAAGAAGCCTTTCGCTAAGGCTGTTCTTGTGGAATTGGCAAAGGGATATTTGGAAGCCCATAGAAGGCTATGGTGAAAAAGGAAATATCTTCCGTTCAAAACTGGAAAGAAGCTTTCTGAGAAACTGCGCTGTGTTATGTGAATTCATCTCACAGAGTTACATCTTTCCCTTCAAGAAGCCTTTCGCTAAGTCTGTTCTTGTGGAATTGGCCAAGGGATATTTGGATGCCCATAGAGAGCTATCGTGAAAAAGGAAATATATTCCGTTCAAATCTGGAAAGAAGCTTTCTGAGAAACTGCTCTGTGTTCTGTTAATTCATCTCACAGAGTTACATCGTTCCCTTCAAGAAGCCTTTCGCTAAGGCTGTTCTTGTGGAATTGGCAAAGGGATATTTGGAAGCCCTTAGAGGGCTACGGTGAAAAAGGAAATATCTTCCGTTCAAAACTGGAAAGAAGCTTTCTGAGAAACTGCTCTGTGTTCTGTTTATTCATCTCACAGAGTTCCATCTTTCCCTTCAAGAAGCCTTTCGCTAAGGCTGTTCTTGTGGAATTGGAAAAGGGATATTTGGAAGCCCATAGAAGGCTATGGTGAAAAAGGAAATATCCTCCGTTCAAAACTGGAAAGAAGCTTTCTGAGAAACTGCGCTGTGTTATGTGAATTCATCTCACAGAGTTACATCTTTCCCTTCAAGAAGCCTTTCGGTAGGGCTGTTCTTGTGGAATTGGCAAAGGGATATTTGGAAGCCCATAGAAGGCTATGGTGAAAAAGGAAATATCCTCCGTTCAAAACTGGAAAGAAGCTTTCTGAGAAACTGCGGTGTGTTATGTGAATTCATCTCACAGAGTTACATCTTTCCCTTCAAGAAGCCTTTCGCTAAGGCTGTTCTTGTGGAATTGGCAAAGGGATATTTGGAAGCCCATAGAGAGCTATGGTGAAAAAGGAAATACATTCCGTTGAAATATGGAAAGAAGCTTTCTGAGAAACTGCTCAGTGTTCTGTTAATTCATCTCACAGAGTTACATCTTTCCCTTCAAGAAGACTTTCGCTAAGGCTGTTCTTGTGGAATTGGCAAAGGGATATTTGGAAGCCCTTAGAGGGCTATGGTGAAAAAGGAAATATCTTCCGTTCAAAACTGGAAAGAAGCTATCTGAGAAACTGCTCTGTGTTCTGTTAATTCATCTCACAGAGTTACATCTTTCCCTTCAAGAAGCCTTTCGCTAAGGCTGTTCTTGTGGAATTGGCAAAGGGATATTTGGAAGCCCATAGAGGGCTATGGTGAAAAGGAAATATCTTCCGTTCAAAACTGGAAAGAAGCTTTCTGAGAAACTGCTCTGTGTTCTGTTAATTCATCTCACAGAGTTACATCTTTCCCTTCAAGAAGCCTTTCGCTAAGGCTGTTCTTGTGGAATTGGCCAAGGGATATTTGGAAGCCCATAGAGGGCTACAGTGAAAAAGGAAATATCTTCCGTTCAAAACTGGAAAGAAGCTTTCTGAGAAACTGCTCTGTGTTCTGTTAATTCATCTCACAGAGTTACATCTTTCCCTTCAAGAAGCCTTTCGGTAGGGCTGTTCTTGTGGAATTGGCAAAGGGATATTTGGAAGCCCACAGAGGGCTATGGTGAAAAAGGAAATATCTTCCGTTCAAAACTGGAAAGAAGCTTTCTGAGAAAATGCTCTGTGTTCTGTTAATTCATCTCACAGAGTTACATCTTTCCCTTCAAGGAGCCTTTCGCTAAGGCTGTTCTTCTGGAATTGGCAAAGTGATATTTTTAAGCCCATAGATGGCTATGGTGAAAAGGAAATACCTTCCGTTCAAAACTGGAAAGAAGCTTTCTGAGAAACTGCTCTGTGTTCTGTTAATTCATCTCACAGAGTTACATCTTTCCTTCAAAAGCCTTTCGGTAGGCTGTTCTTGTGGAATTGGCAAAGGATATTTGGAAGCCCACAGAGGGCTATGGTGAAAAAAAATATCTTCCGTTCAAAACTGGAAAGAAGCTTTCTGAGAAAATGCTCTGTGTTCTGTTAATTCATCTCACAGAGTTACATCTTTCCCTTCAAGAAGCCTTCGCTAAGGCTGTTCTTGTGGAATTGGCAAAGTGATATTTTAAGCCCATAGATGGCTATGGTGAAAAGGAAATATCTTCCGTTAAAAACTAGAAAGAAGCTTTCTGAGAAACTGCTCTGTGTTCTTTTAATTCATCTCACAGAGTTACATCTTTCCCTTCAAGAAGCCTTTCGCTAAGGCTGTTCTTGTGGAATTGGCAAAGGGATATTTGGAAGCCCATAGAGGGCTATGGTGAAAAAGGAAATATATTCCGTTCAAAACTGGAAAGAAGCTTTCTGAGAAACTGCTCTGTGTTCTGTGAATTCATCTCACAGAGTTACATCTTTCACTTCAAGAAGCCTTTCGCTAAGGCTGTTTTTGTGGAATTGGAAAAGGGATATTTGGAAGCCCATAGAAGGCTATGGTGAAAAAGGAAATATCTTCCGTTCAAAACTGGAAAGAAGCTTTCTGAGAAACTGCGCTGTGTTATGTGAATTCATCTCACAGAGTTACATCTTTCCCTTCAAGAAGCCTTTCGCTAAGGCTGTTCTTGTGGAATTGGCAAAGGGATATTTGGAAGCCCATAGAGGGCTATGGTGAAAAATGAAATATATTCCGTTCAAAACCGGAAAGAAGCCTTCTGAGAAACTGCTCTGTGTTCTGTGAATTCATCTCACAGAGTTACATCTTTCACTTCAAGAAGCCTTTCGCTAAGGCTGTTTTTGTGGAATTGGAAAAGGGATATTTGGAAGCCCATAGAAGGCTATGGTGAAAAAGGAAATATCTTCCGTTCAAAACTGGAAAGAAGCTTTCTGAGAAACTGCGCTGTGTTATGTGAATTCATCTCACAGAGTTACATCTTTCCCTTCAAGAAGCCTTTCGCTAAGGCTCTTCTTGTGGAACTGGCCAAGGGATATTTGGATGCCCATAGAGAGCTATCGTGAAAAAGGAAATATATTCCGTTCAAATCTGGAAAGAAGCTTTCTGAGAAACTGCCCAGTGTTCTGTTAATTCATCTCACAGAGTTACATCGTTCCCTTCAAGAAGCCTTTCGCTGAGGCTGTTCTTGTGGAATTGGCTAAGGGATATTTGGAAGCCCTTAGTGGGCTATGGTGAAAAGGAAATATATTCCGTTCAAATCTGGAAAGAAGCTTTCTGAGAAACTGCCCAGTGTTCTGTTAATTCATCTCACAGAGTTACATCGTTCCCTTCAAGAAGCCTTTCGCTGAGGCTGTTCTTGTGGAATTGGCTAAGGGATATTTGGAAGCCCTTAGTGGGCTATGGTGAAAAAGGAAATATCTTCCGTTCAAAACTGGAAAGAAGCTATCTGAGAAACTGCTCTGTGTTCTGTTAATTCATCTCACAGAGTTACATTTTCCCTTCAAGAAGCCTTTCGCTAAGGCTGTTCTTGCGGAATTGGCAAAGGGATATTTGGAAGCCCATAGAGGGCTATGGTGAAAAAGGAAATATCTTCCCTTCAAAACTGGAAAGAAGCTTTCTGAGAAAGTGCTCTGTGTTCTGTTAATTCATCTCACAGAGTTACATCTTTCCCTTCAAGAAGCCTTTCGCTAAGGCTGTTCTTGTGGAATTGGCCAAGGGATATTTGGAAGCCCATAGAGGGCTACAGTGAAAAAGGAAATATCTTCCGTTCAAAACTGGAAAGAAGCTTTCTGAGAAACTGCTCTGTGTTCTGTTAATTCATCTCACAGAGTTACATCTTTCCTTTCAAGAAGCCTTTCGGTAGGGCTGTTCTTGTGGAATTGGCAAAGGGATATTTGGAAGCCCACAGAGGGCTATGGTGAAAAAGGAAATATCTTCCGTTCAAAACTGGAAAGAAGCTTTCTGAGAAAATGCTCTGTGTTCTGTTAATTCATCTCACAGAGTTACATCTTTCCTTCAAGAGCCTTTCGCTAAGGCTGTTCTTGTGGAATTGGCAAAGTGATATTTTAAGCCCATAGATGGCTATGGTGAAAAGGAAATATTTTCCGTTCAAAACTGGAAAAAGCTTTCTGAGAAACTGCTCTGTGTTCTTTTAATTCATCTCACAGAGTTACATCTTTCCTTCAAGAAGCCTTTCGCTAAGGCTGTTCTTGTGGAATTGGCAAAGGATATTTGGAAGCCCATAGAGGGCTATGGTGAAAAGGAAATATATTCCGTTCAAAACTGGAAAAAGCTTTCTGAGAAACTGCGCTGTGTTATGTGAATTCATCTCACAGAGTTACATCTTTCCTTCAAGAAGCCTTTCGATAAGGCTGTTCTTGTGGAATTGGCAAAGGATATTTGGAAGCCCATAGAGGCTATGGTGAAAAAGGAAATATCTTCCGTTCAAAACTGGAAAGAAGCTTTCTGAGAAACTGCTCTGTGTTCTGTTAATTCATCTCACAGAGTTACATCTTTCCCTTCAAGAAGCCTTTCGCTAAGGCTGTTCTTGTGGAATTGGCCAAGGATATTTGGAAGCCCATAGAGGGCTATGGTGAAAAAAAATATCTTCCGTTCAAAACTGGAAAGAAGCTTTCTGAGAAAGTGTTCTGTGTTCTGTTAATTCATCTCACAGAGTTACATCTTTCCTTCAAAAGCCTTTCGCTAAGGCTGTTCTTGTGGAATTGGAAGGGATATTTGGAAGCCCATAGAGGGCTAGGGTAAAAAGCAAATATCTTCCGTTCAAAACTGGAAAGAAGCTTTCTGAAACTGCTCTGTGTTCTGTTAATTCATCTCACAGAGTTACGTCTTTCCCTTCAAGAAGCCTTTCGCTATGACTGTTCTTGTGGAATTGGCAAAGGGATATTTGGAAGCCCTTAGAGGGCTATGGTGAAAAAGGAAATAACTTCTGTTCAAAACTGGAAAGAAGCTTTCTGAGAAACAGCGCTGTGTTCTGTTAATTCATCTCACAGAGTTACATCTTTCCCTTCAAGAAGCCTTTCGCTAAGGCTGTTCTTGTGGAATTGGCAAAGGGATATTTGGAAGCCCATAGAGGGCTATGGTGAAAAAGGAAATATCTTCCGTTCAAAACTGGAAAGAAGCTTTCTGAGAAACTGCTGAGTGTTCTGTTAATTCATCTCACAGAGTTACATCTTTCCCTTCAAGAAGCCTTTCGCTAAGGCTGTTCTTGTGGAATTGGCCAAGGGATATTTGGAAGCCCATAGAGGGCTATGGTGAAAAAGGAAATATCTTCCGTTCAAAACTGGAAAGAAGCTTTCTGAGAAAGTGCTCTGTGTTCTGTTAATTCATCTCACAGAGTTACATCTTTCCCTTCAAGAAGCCTTTCGCTAAGGCTGTTCTTGTGGAATTGGCAAAGGGATATTTGGAAGCCCATAGGGGGCTATGGTGAAATAATAAGTATCTTCCGTTCAAAACTGGAAAGAAGCTTTCTGAGAAACTGCTCTGTGTTCTGTTAATTCATCTCACAGAGTTACATCTTTCCCTTCAAGAAGCCTTTCCCTAAGGCTTTTCTTGTGGAATTGGCAAAGTGATATTTTTAAGCCCATAGAGGGCTATGGTGAAAAGGAAATATCTTCCGTTCAAAACTGGAAAGAAGCTTTCTGAGAAACTGCTCTGTGTTCTGTTAATTCATCTCACAGAGTTACATCTTTCCCTTCAAGAAGCCTTTCGCTAAGGCTGTTCTTGTGGAATTGGCAAAGTGATATTTGTAAGCCCATAAAGGGCTATGATGAAAAGGAAATATCTTCCGTTAAAAACTGGAAAGAAGCTTTCTGACAAAGTGCTCTGTGTTCTGTTAATTCATCTCACAGAGTTACATATTTCCCTTCAAGAAGCCTTTCGTTAAGGCTGTTCTTGTGCAATTGGCAAAGGGATATTTGGAAGCCCATAGAGGGCTATGGTGAAAAAGGAAATATCTTCCGTTCAAAACTGGAAAGAAGCTTTCTGAGAAACTGCTCTGTGTTCTGTTAATTCATCTCACAGAGTTACATCTTTCCCTTCAAGAAGCCTATCGCTAAGGCTGTTCTTGTGGAATTGGCAAAGGGATATTTGGAAGCCCTTAGAGGGCTATGGTGAAAAAGGAAATATCTTCCGTTCAAAACTGGAAAGAAGCTTTCTGAGAAACTGCGCTGTGTTATATGAATTGATCTCACAGAGTTACATCTTTCCTTCAAGAAGCCTTCACACGGCTGTTCTTGTGGAATTGGCAAAGGGATATTTGGAAGCTCATAGAGAGCTATGGTGAAAAGGAAATATATTTCGTTCAAATCTGGAAAGAAGCTTTCTGAGAAACTGCTCAGTGTTCTGTTAATTCATCTCACAGAGTTACATCTTTCCTTCAAGCCTTTCGCTAAGGCTGTTCTTGTGGAATTGGCAAAGGATATTTGGAAGCCCTTACAGGGCTATGGTGAAAAAGGAAATATCTTCCGTTCAAAACTGGAAAGAAGCTTTCTGAGAAACTGCTCTGTGTTCTGTTAATTCATCTCACAGAGTTACATCTTTCCCTTCAAGAAGCCTTTCGCTAAGGCTGTTCTTGTGGAATTGGCAAAGGGATATTTGGAAGCCCTTACAGGGCTATGGTGAAAAAGGAAATATCTTCCGTTCAAAACTGGAAAGAAGCTTTCTGAGAAAGTGCTCTGTGTTCTGTTAATTCATCTCACAGAGTTACATCTTTCCCTTCAAGAAGCCTTTCGCTATGGCTGTTTTTGTGGAATTGGCAAAGTGATATTTGGAAGCCCATAGAGGACTATGGTGAAAAAGGAAATATCTTCCGTTCAAAACTGGAAAGAAGCTTTCTGAGAAACTGCTCTGTGTTCTGTGAATTCATCTCACAGAGTTCCATCTTTCCCTTCAAGAAGCCTTTCGCTAAGGCTGTTCTTGTGGAATTGGAAAAGGGATATTTGGAAGCCCATAGAAGGCTATGGTGAAAAAGGAAATATCTTCCGTTCAAAACTGGAAAGAAGCTTTCTGAGAAACTGCGCTGTGTTCTGTTAATTCATCTCACAGAGTTACATCTTTCCCTTCAAGAAGCCTTTCGCTAAGGCTGTTCTTGTGGAATTGGCAAAGGGATATTTGGAAGCCCATAGAGAGCTATGGTGAAAAAGGAAATATATTCCGTTCAAATCTGGAAAGAAGCTTTCTGAGAAACTGCTCAGTGTTCTGTTAATTCATCTCACAGAGTTACATCTTTCCTTCAAGAAGCCTTTCGCTAAGGCTGTTCTTGTGGAATTGGCAAAGGATATTTGGAAGCCCATAGAGGGCTATGGTGAAAAAATATCTTCCGTTCAAAACTGGAAAAAGCTTTCTGAGAAACTGCTCTGTGTTCTGTTAATTCATCTCACAGAGTTACATCTTTCCTTCAAAAGCCTTTCGCTAAGGCTGTTCTTGTGGAATTGGCAAAGGGATATTTGGAAGCCCATAGAGGCTATGGTGAAAAAGAAATATCTTCCGTTCAAAACTGGAAAGAAGCTTTCTGAGAAACTGCTCTGTGTTATGTTAATTCATCTCACAGAGTTACATCTTTCCTTCAAGAAGCCTTTCGCTAAGGCTGTTCTTGTGGAATTGGCAAAGGGATATTTGGAAGCCCATAGAGAGCTATGGTGAAAAAGGAAATATCTTCCGTTCAAAACTGGAAAGAAGCTTTCTGAGAAACTGCTCAGTGTTCTGTTAATTCATCTCACAGAGTTACATCTTTCCCTTCAAGAAGCCTTTCGCTAAGGCTGTTCTTGTGGAATTGGCAAAGGGATATTTGGAAGCCCATAGAGGGCTATGGTGAAAAGGAAATATCTTCCGTTCAAAACTGGAAAGAAGCTTTCTGAGAAACTGCTCTGTGTTCTGTTAATTCATCTCACAGAGTTACATCTTTCCTTCAAAGCCTTTCGCTAAGGCTGTTCTTGTGGAATTGGCAAAGGGATATTTGGAAGCCCATAGAGGGCTATGGTGAAAAAGGAAATATCTTCCGGACAAAACTGGAAAGAAGCTTTCTGAGAACGTGCTCTGTGTTCTGTTAATTCATCTCACAGAGTTACATCTTTCCTTCAAAAGCCTTTCGCTAAGGCTGTTCTTGTGGAATTGGCCAAGGATATTTGGAAGCCCATAGAGGGCTATGGTGAAAAAGGAAATATCTTCCGTTCAAAACTGGAAAGAAGCTTTCTGAGAAACTGCGCTGTGTTCTGTTATTCATCTCACAGAGTTACATCTTTCCCTTCAAGCCTTTCGCTAAGGCTGTTCTTGTGGAATTGGCAAGGGATATTTGGAAGCCCATAGAGGGCTATGGTGAAAAAGGAAATCTTCCGTTCAAAACTGGAAGAAGCTTTCTGAGAAACTGCTGAGTGTTCTGTTAATTCATCTCACAGAGTTACATCTTTCCCTTCAAGAAGCCTTTCGCTAAGGCTGTTCTTGTGGAATTGGCCAAGGATATTTGGAAGCCCATAGAGGGCTATGGTGAAAAAAAATATCTTCCGTTCAAAACTGGAAAGAAGCTTTCTGAGAAAGTGCTCTGTGTTCTGTTAATTCATCTCACAGAGTTACATCTTTCCTTCAAAAGCCTTTCGCTAAGGCTGTTCTTGTGGAATTGGCAAAGGGATATTTGGAAGCCCATAGGGGCTATGGTGAAAAAGGAAATATCTTCCGTTCAAAACTGGAAAGAAGCTTTCTGAGAAACTGCTCTGTGTTCTGTTAATTCATCTCACAGAGTTACATCTTTCCTTCAAGAAGCCTTTCCTAAGGCTGTTCTTGTGGAATTGGCAAAGTGATATTTTTAAGCCCATAGAGGGCTATGGTGAAAAGGAAATATCTTCCGTTCAAAACTGGAAAGAAGCTTTCTGAAACTGCTCTGTGTTCTGTTAATTCATCTCACAGAGTTACATCTTTCCTTCAAGCCTTTCGCTAAGGCTGTTCTTGTGGAATTGGCAAAGGATATTTGGAAGCCCATAAAGGGCTATGGTGAAAAGGAAATATCTTCCGTTCAAAACTGGAAAGAAGCTTTCTGAGAAAGTGCTCTGTGTTCTGTTAATTCATCTCACAGAGTTACATCTTTCCTTCAAAAAGCCTCGCTTAAGGCTGTTCTTGTGGAATTGGCAAAGGATATTTGGAAGCCCATAGAGGGCTATGGTGAAAAGGAAATATCTTCCGTTCAAAACTGGAAAAAGCTTTCTGAGAAACTGTTCTGTGTTCTGTTAATTCATCTCACAGAGTTACATCTTTCCCTTCAAGAAGCCTTTCGCTAAGGCTGTTCTTGTGGAATTGGCAAAGGGATATTTGGAAGCCCTTAGAGGGCTATGGTGAAGAAGGAAATATCTTCCGTTCAAAACTGGAAAGAAGCTTTCTGAGAAACTGCTCTGTGTTCTGTTAATTCATCTCACAGAGTTACATCTTTCCCTTCAAGAAGCCTTTCGCTAAGGCTGTTCTTGTGGAATTGGCAAAGGATATTTGGAAGCCCATAGAGAGCTATGGTGAAAAAGGAAATACCTTCCGTTCAAAACTGGAAAGAATCTTTCTGAGAATCTGCTCTGTGTTCTGTTAATTCATCTCACAGAGTTACATCTTTCCTTCAAGAAGCCTTTCGCTAAGGCTGTTCTTGTGGAATTGGCAAAGGATATTTGGAAGCCCTTACAGGGCTATGGTGAAAAAGGAAATATCTTCCGTTCAAAACTGGAAAGAAGCTTTCTGAGAAAGTGCTCTGTGTTCTGTTAATTCATCTCACAGAGTTACATCTTTCCCTTCAAGAAGCCTTTCGCTAAGGCTGTTCTTGTGGAATTGGCAAAGGATATTTGGAAGCCCATAGAGGCTATGGTGAAAAGGAAATATCTTCCGTTCAAAACTGGAAAGAAGCTTTCTGAGAAACTGCTCTGTGTTCTGTTAATTCATCTCACAGAGTTACATCTTTCCTTCAAGAAGCCTTCGCTAAGGCTGTTCTTGTGGAATTGGCAAAGGGATATTTGGAAGCCATAGAGGCTATGGTGAAAAGGAAATATCTTCCGTTCAAAACTGGAAAGAAGCTTTCTGAGAAACTGCTCTGTGTTCTGTGAATTCATCTCACAGAGTTACATCTTTCCCTTCAAGAAGCCTTTCGCTAAGGCTGTTCTTGTGGAATTGGAAAAGGGATATTTGGAAGCCCATAGAGGCTATGGTGAAAAAGGAAATATCTTCCGTTCAAAACTGGAAAGAAGCTTTCTGAGAAACTGCTCTGTGTTCTGTTAATTCATCTCACAGGTTACATCTTTCCTTCAAGAAGCCTTTCGCTAAGGCTGTTCTTGTGGAATTGGCCAAGGGATATTTGGAAGCCCATAGAGGGCTACAGTGAAAAGGAAATATGCTTCCGTTCAAAACTGGAAAGAAGCTTTCTGAAAATGCTCTGTGTTCTGTTAATTCATCTCACAGAGTTACATCTTTCCCTTCAAAGCCTTTCGCTAAGGCTGTTCTTGTGGAATTAGCAAAGGGATATTTGGAAGCCCATAGAGGGCTATGGTGAAAAGGAAATACCTTCCGTTCAAAACTGGAAAGAAGCTTTCTGAGAAACTGCTCTGTGTTCTGTTAATTCATCTCACAGAGTTACATCTTTCCCTTCAAGAAGCCTTTCGCTAAGGCTGTTCTTGTGGAATTAGCAAAGGGATATTTGGAAGCCCATAGAGGGCTATGGTGAAAAGGAAATATCTTCCGTTCAAAACTGGAAAGAAGCTTTCTGAGAAACTGCTCTGTGTTCTGTTAATTCATCTCACAGAGTTACATCTTTCCCTTCAAGAAGCCTTTCCCTAAGCTGTTCTTGTGGAATTGGCCAAGGGATATTTGGAAGCCCATAGAGGGCTATGGTGAAAAAATATCTTCCGTTCAAAACTGGAAAGAAGCTTTCTGAGAAAGTGCTCTGTGTTCTGTTAATTCATCTCACAGAGTTACATCTTTCCTTCAAAAAGCCTTTCGCTAAGGCTGTTCTTGTGGAATTGGCAAAGGGATATTTGGAAGCCATAGAGGGCTATGGTGAAAAGGAAATATCTTCCGTTCAAAACTGGAAGAAGCTTTCTGAGAAACTGCTCTGTGTTCTGTTAATTCATCTCACAGAGTTACATCTTTCCTTCAAGAAGCCTTTCGCTAAGGCTGTTCTTGTGGAATTGGCAAGGGATATTTGGAAGCCCATAGAGAGGCTATGGTGAAAAGGAAATATCTTCCGTTCAAAACTGGAAAGAAGCTTTCTGAGAAACTGCTCTGTGTTCTGTTAATTCATCTCACAGAGTTACATCTTTCCTTCAAGAAGCCTTTCGCTAAGGCTGTTCTTGTGGAATTGGCAAAGGGATATTTGGAAGCCCATAGAGGGCTATGGTGAAAAAAGGAAATATCTTCCGTTCAAAACTGGAAAAGAACTTTCTGAGAAACTGCTCTGTGTTCTGTTAATTCATCTCACAGAGTTACATCTTTCCTTCAAAGCCTTTCGCTAAGGCTGTTCTTGTGGAATTGGCAAGGGATATTTGGAAGCCCATAGGGCTATGGTGAAAAAGGAAATATCTTCCGTTCAAAACTGGAAAGAAGCTTTCTGAGAAACTGCTCTGTGTTCTGTTAATTCATCTCACAGAGTTACATCTTTCCCTTCAAGAAGCCTTTCGCTAAGGCTGTTCTTGTGGAATTGGCAAAGGGATATTTGGAAGCCCTTAGAGGCTATGGTGAAAAAGGAAATATCTTCCGTTCAAAACTGGAAAGAAGCTTTCTGAGAAACTGCTCTGTGTTCTGTTAATTCATCTCACAGAGTTACATCTTTCCCTTCAAAGCCTTTCGCTAAGGCTGTTCTTGTGGAATTGGCAAAGGGATATTTGGAAGCCCTTAGAGGGCTATGGTGAAAAGGAAATATCTTCCGTTCAAAACTGGAAAGAAGCTTTCTGAGAAACTGCTCTGTGTTCTGTTAATTCATCTCACAGAGTTACATCTTTCCCTTCAAAGAAGCCTTTCGCTAAGGCTGTTCTTGTGGAATTGGCAAAGGATATTTGGAAGCCCTTAGAGGGCTATGGTGAAAAAGGAAATATCTTCAGTTCAAAACTGGAAAGAAGCTTTCTGAGAAACTGCTCTGTGTTCTGTTAATTCATCTCACAGAGTTACATCTTTCCTTCAAGAGCCTTTCGCTAAGGCTGTTCTTGTGGAATTGGCAAAGGATATTTGGAAGCCCATAGAGGGCTATGGTGAAAAAGGAAATATCTTCCGTTCAAAACTGGAAAGAAGCTTTCTGAGAAACTGCTCTGTGTTCTGTTAATTCATCTCACAGAGTTACATCTTTCCTTCAAGAAGCCTTTCGCTAAGGCTGTTCTTGTGGAATTGGCAAAGGGATATTTGGAAGCCCATAGAGGGCTATGGTGAAAAAAAATATCTTCGTTCAAAACTGGAAAGAAGCTTTCTGAGAAACTGCTCTGTGTTCTGTTAATTCATCTCACAGAGTTACATCTTTCCTTCAAGAAGCCTTTCCTAAGCTGTTCTTGTGGAATTGGCAAGGGATATTTGGAAGCCCATAGAGAGCTATGGTGAAAAAGGAAATATCTTCCGTTCAAAACTGGAAAGAAGCTTTCTGAGAAACTGCTCTGTGTTCTGTTAATTCATCTCACAGAGTTACATCTTCCTTCAAGAAGCCTTTCGCTAAGGCTGTTCTTGTGGAATTGGCAAAGGATATTTGGAAGCCCATAGAGGGCTATGGTGAAAAGGAAATATCTTCCGTTCAAAACTGGAAAGAAGCTTTCTGAGAAACTGCTCTGTGTTCTGTTAATTCATCTCACAGAGTTACATCTTTCCTTCAAGAAGCCTTTCGCTAAGGCTGTTCTTGTGGAATTGGCAAAGGGATATTTGGAAGCCCATAGAGGGCTATGGTGAAAAGGAAATATCTTCCGTTCAAAACTGGAAAGAAGCTTTCTGAGAAACTGCTCTGTGTTCTGTTAATTCATCTCACAGAGTTACATCTTTCCCTTCAAGAAGCCTTTCGCTAAGGCTGTTCTTGTGGAATTGGCCAAGGGATATTTGGAAGCCCATAGAGGGCTATGGTGAAAAAGGAAATATCTTCCGTTCAAAACTGGAAAGAACCTTTCTGAGAAACTGCTCTGTGTTCTGTTAATTCATCTCACAGAGTTACATCTTTCCCTTCAAGAAGCCTTTTCGCTAAGGCTGTTCTTGTGGAATTGGCAAAGGATATTTGGAAGCCCATAGAGGGCTATGGTGAAAAGGAAATATCTTCCGTTCAAAACTGGAAAGAAGCTTTCTGAGAAACTGCTCTGTGTTCTGTTAATTCATCTCACAGAGTTACATCTTTCCTTCGAAACCTTTCGCTAAGGCTGTTCTTGTGGAATTGGCAAAGGGATATTTGGAAGCCCTTAGAGGGCTATGGTGAAAAAGGAAATATCTTCGTTCAAAACTGGAAAGAAGCTTTCTGAGAAACTGCTCTGTGTTCTGTTAATTCATCTCACAGAGTTACATCTTTCCTTCAAGAAGCCTTTCGCTAAGGCTGTTCTTGTGGAATTGGCAAAGGGATATTTGGAAGCCCATAGAGGGCTATGGTGAAAAAGGAAATATCTTCCGTTCAAAACTGGAAAGAAGCTTTCTGAGAAACTGCTCTGTGTTCTGTTAATTCATCTCACAGAGTTACATCTTTCCCTTCAAGAAGCCTTTCGCTAAGGCTGTTCTTGTGGAATTGGCAAGGGATATTTGGAAGCCCATAGAGGGCTATGGTGAAAAAAATATCTTCCGTTCAAAACTGGAAAGAAGCTTTCTGAGAAACTGCTCTGTGTTCTGTTAATTCATCTCACAGAGTTACATCTTTCCTTCAAGAAGCCTTTCGCTAAGGCTGTTCTTGTGGAATTGGCAAAGGATATTTGGAAGCCCATAGAGGGCTATGGTGAAAAAGGAAATATCTTCCGTTCAAAACTGGAAGAAGCTTTCTGAGAAACTGCTCTGTGTTCTGTTAATTCATCTCACAGAGTTACATCTTTCCCTTCAAAAAGCCTTTCGCTAAGGCTGTTCTTGTGGAATTGGCAAAGGATATTTGGAAGCCCATAGAGGGCTATGGTGAAAAGGAAATATCTTCCGTTCAAAACTGGAAAAAAGCTTTCTGAGAAACTGCGCTGTGTTCTGTTGAATTCATCTCACAGAGTTACATCTTTCCTTCAAAAGCCTTTTCGCTAAGGCTGTTCTTGTGGAATTGGCAAAGGGATATTTGGAAGCCCTTAGAGGGCTATGGTGAAAAAGGATATATATTCCGTTCAAATCTGGAAAGAAGCTTTCTGAGAAACTGCTCTGTGTTCTGTTAATTCATCTCACAGAGTTACATCTTTCCTTCAAGAAGCCTTTCGCTAAGGCTGTTCTTGTGGAATTGCAAAGGGATATTTGGAAGCCCATAGAGGCTATGGTGAAAAAGGAAATATCTTCCGTTCAAAACTGGAAAAGCTTTCTGAGAAACTGCTCTGTGTTCTGTTAATTCATCTCACAGAGTTACATCTTTCCCTTCAAAAGCCTTTCGCTAAGGCTGTTCTTGTGGAATTGGGATATTTGGAAGCCCATAGAGGGCTATGGTGAAAAAGGAAATATCTTCCGTTCAAAACTGGAAAGAAACTTTCTGAGAAACTGCTGTGTTCTGTTAATTCATCTCACAGAGTTACATCTTTCCCTTCAAGAAGCCTTTCGCTAAGGCTGTTCTTGTGGAATTGGCCAAGGGATATTTGGAAGCCCATAGAGCTATGGTGAAAAGGAAATATCTTCCGTTCAAAACTGGAAAGAAGCTTTCTGAGAAAGTGCTCTGTGTTCTGTTAATTCATCTCACAGAGTTACATCTTTCCCTTCAAAAACCTTTCGCTAAGGCTGTTCTTGTGGAATTGGCAAAGGATATTTGGAAGCCCATAGAGGGCTATGGTGAAAAGCAAATATCTTCCGTTCAAAACTGGAAAGAAGCTTTCTGAGAAACTGCTCTGTGTTCTGTTAATTCATCTCACAGAGTTACATCTTTCCTTCAAGAAGCCTTTAGCTAAGGCTGTTCTTGTGGAATTGGCAAAGGGATATTTGGAAGCCCAGAGGGCTATGGTGAAAAAGGAAATATCTTCCGTTCAAAACTGGAAAGAAGCTTTCTGAGAAACTGTCTGTGTTCTGTTAATTCATCTCACAGAGTTACATCTTTCCTTCAAGAAGCCTTTCTAAGGCTGTTCTTGTGGAATTGGCAAAGGGATATTTGGAAGCCATAGAGGGCTATGGTGAAAAAGGAAATATCTTCCGTTCAAAACTGGAAAGAAGCTTTCTGAGAAACTGCTCTGTGTTCTGTTTAATTCATCTCACAGAGTTACATCTTTCCCTTCAAGAAGCCTTTCGCTAAGGCTGTTCTTGTGGAATTAGCAAGGGATATTTGGAAGCCCATAGGGGCTATGGTGAAAGGAAATATCTTCCGTTCAAAACTGGAAAGAAGCTTTCTGAGAAACTGCTCTGTGTTCTGTTAATTCATCTCACAGAGTTACATCTTTCCTTCAAAGCCTTTCGCTAAGGCTGTTCTTGTGGAATTGGCAAAGGGATATTTGGAAGCCCTTAGAGGGCTATGGTGAAAAATATCTTCCGTTCAAAACTGGAAAAAGCTTTCTGAGAAAAGTGCTCTGTGTTCTGTTAATTCATCTCACAGAGTTACATCTTTCCCTTCAAGAAGCCTTTCGCTAAGGCTGTTCTTGTGGAATTGGCAAAGGATATTTGGAAGCCCAGAGGGCTATGGTGAAAAGGAAATATCTTCCGTTCAAAACTGGAAAGAAGCTTTCTGAGAAACTGCTCTGTGTTCTGTTAATTCATCTCACAGAGTTACATCTTTCCCTTCAAGAAGCCTTTAGCTAAGGCTGTTCTTGTGGAATTGGCAAAGGGATATTTGGAAGCCCTTAGAGGCTATGGTGAAAAAATATCTTCCGTTCAAAACTGGAAAGAAGCTTTCTGAGAAACTGCTCTGTGTTCTGTTAATTCATCTCACAGAGTTACATCTTTCCCTTCAAGAAGCCTTTCGCTAAGGCTGTTCTTGTGGAATTAGCAAAGGGATATTTGGAAGCCCATAGAGGCTATGGTGAAAAAAAATATCTTCCGTTCAAAACTGGAAGAAGCTTTCTGAGAAACTGCTCTGTGTTCTGTTAATTCATCTCACAGAGTTACATCTTTCCTTCAAGAAGCCTTTAAGCTAAGGCTGTTCTTGTGGAATTGGCAAAGGGATATTTGGAAGCCCATAGAGGGCTATGGTGAAAAAAAATATCTTCCGTTCAAAACTGGAAAGAAGCTTTCTGAGAAACTGCTCTGTGTTCTATAATTCATCTCAGAGTTACATCTTTCCTTCAAGAAGCCTTTAGCTAAGGCTGTTCTTGTGGAATTGGCAAGGGATATTTGGAAGCCCATAGAGCTATGGTGAAAAAGGAAATATCTTCCGTTCAAAACTGGAAAGAAGCTTTCTGAGAAACTGCTCTGTGTTCTGTTAATTCATCTCACAGAGTTACATCTTTCCTTCAAGAAGCCTTTCGCTAAGGCTGTTCTTGTGGAATTGGCAAGGGATATTTGGAAGCCCATAGAGGGCTATGGTGAAAAAAGGAAATCTTCCGTTCAAAACTGGAAAGAAGCTTTCTGAGAAACTGCTCTGTGTTCTGTTAATTCATCTCACAGAGTTACATCTTTCCCTTCAAAAGCCTTTCGCTAAGGCTGTTCTTGTGGAATTGGCAAGGGATATTTGGAAGCCCACAGAGGGCTATGGTGAAAAAAATATCTTCCGTTCAAAACTGGAAAAAGCTTTCTGAGAAACTGCTCTGTGTTCTGTTAATTCATCTCACAGAGTTACATCTTTCCCTTCAAGAAGCCTTTCGCTAAGGCTGTTCTTGTGGAATTGGCCAAGGGATATTTGGAAGCCCATAGAGGGCTATGGTGAAAAGGAAATATCTTCCGTTCAAAACTGGAAAGAAGCTTTCTGAGAAACTGCTCTGTGTTCTGTTAATTCATCTCACAGAGTTACATCTTTCCCTTCAAGAAGCCTTTCGCTAAGGCTGTTCTTGTGGAATTGGCAAGGGATATTTGGAAGCCCATAGAGGCTATGGTGAAAAAAGGAAATATCTTCCGTTCAAAACTGGAAAGAAGCTTTCTGAAACTGCTCTGTGTTCTGTTAATTCATCTCACAGAGTTACATCTTTCCCTTCAAGAAGCCTTTCGCTAAGGCTGTTCTTGTGGAATTGGCAAAGGATATTTGGAAGCCCATAGAGAGGCTATGGTGAAAAGGAAATATCTTCCGTTCAAAACTGGAAAGAAGCTTTCTGAGAAACTGCTCTGTGTTCTGTTAATTCATCTCACAGAGTTACATCTTTCCCTTCAAAAAGCCTTTAAGGCTGTTCTTGTGGAATTGGCAAAGGGATATTTGGAAGCCCATAGAGGGCTATGGTGAAAAAAGGAAATATCTTCCGTTCAAAACTGGAAAGAAGCTTTCTGAGAAACTGCTCTGTGTTCTGTTAATTCATCTCACAGAGTTACATCTTTCCTTCAAGAAGCCTTTCGCTAAGGCTGTTCTTGTGGAATTGGCAAAGGATATTTGGAAGCCCTTAGAGGGCTATGGTGAAAAAAATATCTTCCGTTCAAAACTGGAAAGAAGCTTTCTGAAACTGCTCTGTGTTCTGTTAATTCATCTCACAGAGTTACATCTTTCCTTCAAAGCCTTTCGCTAAGGCTGTTCTTGTGGAATTGGCAAAGGGATATTTGGAAGCCCATAGAGGGCTATGGTGAAAAAATATCTTCCGTTCAAAACTGGAGAAGCTTTCTGAGAAACTGCTCTGTGTTCTGTTAATTCATCTCACAGAGTTACATCTTTCCCTTCAAGAAGCCTTTCGCTAAGGCTGTTCTTGTGGAATTGGCAAAGGGATATTTGGAAGCCCATAGAGGGCTATGGTGAAAAGGAAATATCTTCCGTTCAAAACTGGAAAGAAGCTTTCTGAGAAACTGCTCTGTGTTCTGTTAATTCATCTCACAGAGTTACATCTTTCCCTTCAAAAACCTTTCGGTCTTGTGGAATTGGCAAAGGATATTTGGAAGCCACAGAGGCTATGGTGAAAAGGAAATATCTTCCGTTCAAAACTGGAAAGAAGCTTTCTGAGAAACTGCTCTGTGTTCTGTTAATTCATCTCACAGAGTTACATCTTTCCTTCAAGAAGCCTTTCGCTAAGGCTGTTCTTGTGGAATTGGCAAGGGATATTTGGAAGCCCATAGAGGCTATGGTGAAAAAGAAATATCTTCCGTTCAAAACTGGAAAGAAGCTTTCTGAGAAAGTGCTCTGTTTCTGTTAATTCATCTCACAGAGTTACATCTTTCCCTTCAAAGCCTTTCGCTAAGGCTGTTCTTGTGGAATTAGCAAGGATATTTGGAAGCCCATAGAGGGCTATGGTGAAAAGGAAATATCTTCCGTTCAAAACTGGAAAGAAGCTTTCTGAGAAAGTGCTCTGTGTTCTGTTAATTCATCTCACAGAGTTACATCTTTCCTTCAAAGCCTTTCCTAAGGCTGTTCTTGTGGAATTGGCAAAGGGATATTTGGAAGCCATAGAGGCTATGGTGAAAAGGAAATATCTTCCGTTCAAAACTGGAAAGAAGCTTTCTGAGAAACTGCGCTCTGTGTTCTGTGAATTCATCTCACAGAGTTACATCTTTCCCTTCAAGAAGCCTTTCGCTAAGGCTGTTCTTGTGGAATTGACAAAGGATATTTGGAAGCCCATAGAGGGGCTATGGTGAAAAAGGAAATATCTTCCGTTCAAAACTGGAAAGAAGCTTTCTGAGAAACTGCTCAGTGTTCTGTTAATTCATCTCACAGAGTTACATCTTTCCCTTCAAAGCCTTTCGCTAAGGCTGTTCTTGTGGAATTAGCAAAGGGATATTTGGAAGCCCTTAGAGGCTATGGTGAAAAAGGAAATATCTTCCGTTCAAAACTGGAAAGAAGCTTTCTGAGAAACTGCTCTGTGTTCTGTTAATTCATCTCACAGAGTTACATCTTTCCCTTCAAGAAGCCTTTCGCTAAGGCTGTTCTTGTGGAATTGGCAAGGGATATTTGGAAGCCCATAGAGGGCTATGGTGAAAAGGAAATATCTTCCTTCAAAACTGGAAAAAGCTTTCTGAGAAACTGCTCTGTGTTCTGTTAATTCATCTCACAGAGTTACATCTTTCCTTCAAGAAGCCTTTCGCTAAGGCTGTTCTTGTGGAATTAGCCAAGGGATATTTGGAAGCCCATAGAGGCTATGGTGAAAAAGGAAATATCTTCCGTTCAAAACTGGAAAGAAGCTTTCTGAGAAACTGCTCTGTGTTCTGTTAATTCATCTCACAGAGTTACATCTTTCCTTCAAGAAGCCTTTCGCTAAGGCTGTTCTTGTGGAATTGGCAAAGGGATATTTGGAAGCCCATAGAGGGCTATGGTGAAAAAAGGAAATATCTTCCGTTCAAAACTGGAAAAGAAGCTTTCTGAGAAACTGCTCTGTGTTCTGTTAATTCATCTCACAGAGTTACATCTTTCCTTCAAGAAGCCTTTCCTAAGGCTGTTCTTGTGGAATTAGCAAGGATATTTGGAAGCCCATAGAGGGCTATGGTGAAAAAGGAAATATCTTCCGTTCAAAACTGGAAAGAAGCTTTCTGAGAAACTGCTCTGTGTTCTGTTAATTCATCTCACAGAGTTACATCTTTCCTTCAAGAAGCCTTTCGCTAAGGCTGTTCTTGTGGAATTGGCAAAGTGATATTTGGAAGCCCATAGAGGGCTATGGAGAAAAAGGAAATATCTTCCGTTCAAAACTGGAAAGAAGCTTTCTGAGAAACTGCTCTGTGTTCTGTTAATTCATCTCACACAGTTACATCTTTCCCTTCAAGAAGACTTTCACTAAGGCTGTTCTTGTGGAATTGGCAAAGGGATATTTGGAAGCCCATAGAGGGCTATGGTGAAAAAGGAAATATCTTCCGTTCAAAACTGGAAAGAAGCTTTCTGAGAAAGTACTCTGTGTTCTGTTAATTCATCTCACAGAGTTACATGTTTCCCTTCAAAAAGCCTTTCGCTAAGGCTGTTCTTGTGGAATTGGCCAAGGGATATTTGGAAGCCCATAGAGGGCTATGGTGAAAAAGGAAATATCTTCCGTTCAAAATTGGAAAGAAGCTTTCTGAGAAAGTGCTCTGTGTTCTGTTAATTCATCTCACAGAGTTACATCTTTCCTTCAAAAACCTTTCGCTAAGGCTCTTCTTGTGGAATTGCAAAGGGATATTTGGAAGCCCATAGGCTATGGTGAAAAAATAAATATCTTCCGTTCAAAACTGGAAAGAAGCTTTCTGAGATAATGCTCTGTGTTCTGTTAATTCATCTCACAGGTTACATCTTTCCTTCAAGAAGCCTTTGCTAAGGCTGTTCTTCTGGAATTGGCAAAGTGATATTTTAAGCCCTAGATGGCTATGGTGAAAAGGAAATATCTTCCGTTCAAAACTGGAAAGAAGCTTTCTGAGAAACTGCTCTGTGTTCTGTTAATTCATCTCACAGGTTACATCTTTCCCTTCAAGAAGCCTTTCGCTAAGGCTGTTCTTGTGGAATTAGCAAAGGGATATTTGGAAGCCCAGAGGGCTATGGTGAAAAAGGAAATATCTTCCGTTCAAAACTGGAAGAAGCTTTCTGAGAAACTGCTCTGTGTTCTGTTAATTCATCTCACAGAGTTACATCTTTCCTTCAAAAGCCTTTTGCTAAGGCTGTTCTTGTGGAATTAGCAAGGGATATTTGGAAGCCCATAGAGGGCTATGGTGAAAAAGGAAATATCTTCCGTTCAAAACTGGAAAGAAGCTTTCTGAGAAACTGCTCTGTGTTCTGTTAATTCATCTCACAGAGTTACATCGTTCCTTCAAGAAGCCTTCGCTAGGCTGTTCTTGTGGAATTGGCAAAGGGATATTTGGAAGCCCATAGAGGCTATGGTGAAAAAGGAAATATTCCGTTCAAAACTGGAAGAAGCTTTCTGAGAAACTGCTCAGTGTTCTGTTAATTCATCTCACAGAGTTACATCTTTCCCTTCAAGAAGCCTTTCGCTAAGGCTGTTCTTGTGGAATTGGCAAAGGGATATTTGGAAGCCCTTAGAGGGCTATGGTGAAAAAGGAAATATCTTCCGTTCAAAACTGGAAAGAAGCTATCTGAGAAACTGTTCTGTGTTCTGTTAATTCATCTCACAGAGTTACATCTTTCCCTTCAAGAAGCCTTTCGCTAAGGCTGTTCTTGCGGAATTGGCAAAGGGATATTTGGAAGCCCACAGAGGGCTATGGTGAAAAAGGAAATATCTTCCCTTCAAAACTGGAAAGAAGCTTTCTGAGAAAGTGCTCTGTGTTCTGTTAATTCATCTCACAGAGTTACGTCTTTCCCTTCAAGAAGCCTTTCGCTAAGGAGGTTCTTGTGGAATTGGCCAAGGGATATTTGGAAGCAAATAGAGGGCTACCGTGAAAAAGGAAATATCTTCCGTTCAAAACTGGAAAGAAGCTTTCTGAGAAACTGCTCTGTGTTCTGTTAATTCATCTCACAGAGTTACATCTTTCCTTCAAGAAGCCTTTCGCAGGCTGTTCTTGTGGAATTGGCAAGGATATTTGGAAGCCCATAGAGGGCTATGGTGAAAAGGAAATATCTTCCTTCAAAACTGGAAAAGCTTTCTGAGAAACGCTCTGTGTTCTGTTAATTCATCTCACAGAGTAACATCTTTCCTTCAAGAAAGCCTTTCGCTAAGACTGTTCTTGTGGAATTGGCAAAGGGATATTTGGAAGCCTTAGAGGGCTATGGTGAAAAGGAAATATCTTCAGTTCAAAACTGGAAGAAGCTTTCTGAGAAACAGCTCTGTGTTCTGTTTATTCATCTCACAGAGTTACATCTTTCCTTCAAGAAGCCTTTCGCTAAGGCTGTTCTTGTGGAATTGGCCAAGGATATTTGGAAGCCATAGAGGGCTATGGTGAAAAAGGAAATATCTTCCGTTCAAAACTGGAAAAAGCTTTCTGAGAAACTGCTCTGTGTTCTGTTAATTCATCTCACAGAGTTACATCTTTCCTTCAAGAAGACTTTCGCTAAGGCTGTTCTTGTGGAATTGGCAAAGGATATTTGGAAGCCCTTAGGGCTATGGTGAAAAGGAAATATCTTCCGTTCAAAACTGGAAAGAAGCTTTCTGAGAAACTGCTCTGTATTCTGTTAATTCATCTCACAGTGTTACATCTTTCCCTTCAAGAAGCCTTTATTCGCTAAGGCTGTTCTTGTGGAATTGGCAAGGGATATTTGGAAGCCCATAGAGGGCTATGGTGAAAAAAATATTCCGTTCAAAACTGGAAGAAGCTTTCTGAGAAAGTGCTCTGTGTTCTGTTAATTCATCTCACAGAGTTACATCTTTCCCTTCAAGAAGCCTTTCGCTAAGTCTGTTCTTGTGGAATTGGCAAGTGATATTTGGAAACCCATAGAGTGCTATGGTGAAAAAGGAAATATCTTCCGTTCAGAACTGGAAAGAAGCTTTCTGAGAAACTGCTCTGTGTTCTGTTGCTTCATCTCACAGAGTTACATCTTTCCCTTCAAGAAGCCTTTCGCTAAGGCTGTTCTTGTGGAATTAGCACAGGGATATTTGGAAGCCCATAGAGGGCTATGGTGAAAAGGAAATATCTTCCGTTCAAAACTGGAAAGAAGCTTTCTGAGAAACTGCTCTGTGTTCTGTTAATTCATCTCACAGAGTTACATCTTTCCCTTCAAAAGCCTTTCGCTAAGGCTGTTCTTGTGGAATTGGCCAAGGATATTTGGAAGCCCATAGAGGCTATGGTGAAAAAAATATCTTCCATTCAAAACTGGAAAGAAGCTTTCTGAGAAACGTGCTCTGTGTTCTGTTAATTCATCTCACAGAGTTACATCTTTCCCTTCAAGAAGCCTTTCCTAAGGCTGTTCTTGTGGAATTGGCAAAGGGATATTTGGAAGCCATAGAGGGCTATGGTGAAAAGGAAATATCTTCCGTTCAAAACTGGAAAGAAGCTTTCTGAGAAACTGCTCTGTGTTCTGAATTCATCTCACAGAGTTACATCTTTCCTTCAAGAAGCCTTTCACTAAGGCTGTTCTTGTGGAATTGACAAAGGGATATTTGGAAGCCCATAGAGGCTATGGTGAAAAAGGAAATATCTTCCGTTCAAAACTGGAAAAGCTTTCTGAGAAAGTGCTCTGTGTTCTGTTAATTCATCTCACAGAGTTACATCTTTCCCTTCAAAAGCCTTTCGGTAGGGCTGTTCTTCTGGAATTGGCCAAGGATATTTGAAGCCCACAGAGGCTACATGGTGAAAAATATCTTCCGTTCAAAACTGGAAAAAGCTTTCTGAGAAAGTGCTCTGTGTTCTGTTAATTCATCTCCAGAGTTACATCTTTCCCTTCAAAAGCCTTTCCTAGGTTGTTCTTCTGGGTGCTGGGGATATTTGGAAGCCCTTAGAGGGCTATGGTGAAAAGGAAATATCTTCCGTTCAAAACTGGAAGAAGCTTTCTGAGAAACTGCTCTGTGTTCTGTTAATTCATCTCACAGAGTTACATCTTTCCTTCAAGAAGCCTTTCGCTAAGGCTGTTCTTGTGGAATTGGCAAAGTGATATTTGGAAGCCATAGGGGCTATGGAGAAAAAGGAAATATCTTCCGTTCAAAACTGGAAAAAGCTTTCTGAGAAACTGCTCTGTGTTCTGTTAATTCATCTCACCAGTTACATCTTTCCCTTCAAGAAGACTTTCACTAAGGCTTTCTTGTGGAATTAGCAAGGATATTTGGAAGCCCATAGGGGCTATGGTGAAAAAGGAAATATCTTCCGCTTCAAAACTGGAAAGAAGCTTTCTGAGAAAGTGCTCTGTGTTCTGTTAATTCATCTCACAGAGTTACATCTTTCCCTTCAAAAGCCTTTCGCTAAGGCTGTTCTTTGTGAGAATTGGCCAAGGATATTTGGAAGCCCATAGAGGGCTACATGGTGAAAAAAATATCTTCCGTTCAAAACTGGAAAGAAGCTTTCTGAGAAAGTGCTCTGTGTTCTGTTAATTCATCTCACAGGTTACATCTTTCCTTCAAGAAGCCTTTCGCAAGGCTGTTCTTGTGGAATTAGCAAGGGATATTTGGAAGCCCAGAGGGGCTATGGTGAAAAAATAAATATCTTCCGTTCAAAACTGGAAAGAAGCTTTCTGAGAAATGCTCTGTGTTCTGTTAATTCATCACAGAGTTACATCTTTCCCTTCAAAAGCCTTTCGCTAAGGCTGTTCTTGTGTAATTGGCAAAGGATATTTGGAAGCCCTTAGAGGGCTATGGTGAAAAAGGAAATATCTTCAGTTAAAAACTGGAAGAAGCTTTCTGAGAAACTGCTCTGTTCTGTTAATTCATCTCCACAGAGTTACATCTTTCCTCTTCAAAAGCTTCCTTTACTAAGGCTGTTCTTGTGGAATTAGCAAAGGATATTTGGAAGCCCATGAGGGCTATGGTGAAAAAGGAAATATCTTCCGTTCAAAACTGGAAAGAAGCTTTCTGAGAAACTGCTCTGTGTTCTGTTAATTCATCTCACAGAGTTACATCTTTCCCTTCACAAAGACTTTCGCTAAGAGCTGTTCTTGTGGAATTAGGATATTTGGAAGCCCTTAGAAGCTATGGTTGAAAAAATATCTTCCGTTCAAAACTGGAAAGAAAGCTTTCTGAGAAACTGCTCTGTGTTATATGAATTCATCTCACAGAGTTACATCTTTCCTTCAAGAAGCCTTTAAGCTAAGGCTGTTCTTGTGGAATTAGCAAAGGATATTTGGAAGCCCATAGAGAGCTATGGTGAAAAGGAAATATATTCCGTTCAAATCTGGAAAGAAGCTTTCTGAGAAAGTGCTCAGTGTTCTGTTAATTCATCTCACAGAGTTACATCTTTCCTTCAAGAAGCCTTTCGCTAAGGCTGTTCTTGTGGAATTGGCAAGGATATTTGGAAGCCCATAGAGGGCTATGGTGAAAAAGGAAATATCTTCCGTTCAAAACTGGAAAGAAGCTTTCTGAGAAACTGCTCTGTGTTCTGTTAATTCATCTCACAGAGTTACATCTTTCCTTCAAAAGCCTTTCGCTAAGGCTGTTCTTGTGGAATTGGCAAGGATATTTGGAAGCCCACAGAGGGCTATGGTGAAAAAATATCTTCCTTCAAAACTGGAAAGAAGCTTTCTGAGAAACTGCTCTGTGTTCTGTTAATTCATCTCACAGAGTTACATCTTTCCCTTCAAAAGCCTTTGCTAAGAGGTTCTTGTGGAATTGGCCAAGGATATTTGGAAGCCCATAGAGGGCTATGGTGAAAAAATATCTTCCGTTCAAAACTGGAAAGAAGCTTTCTGAGAAACTGCTCTGTGTTCTGTTAATTCATCTCACAGAGTTACATCTTTCCTTCAAAAGCCTTTAGCTAAGGCTGTTCTTGTGGAATTGGCCAAGGATATTTGGAAGCCCATAGAGGCTATGGTGAAAAGGAAATATCTTCCTTCAAAACTGGAAAGAAGCTTTCTGAAACTGCTCTGTGTTCTGTTAATTCATCTCACAGAGTTACATCTTTCCCTTCAAGAAGACTTTCGCTAAGGCTGTTCTTGTGTAATTGGCAAGGATATTTGGAAGCCCTTAGAGGGCTATGGTGAAAAGGAAATATCTTCAGTTCAAAACTGGAAGAAGCTTTCTGAGAAACAGCTCTGTGTTCTGTTTATTCATCTCACAGAGTTACATCTTTCCTTCAAAAGCCTTTCGCTAAGGCTGTTCTTGTGGAATTGGCCAAGGATATTTGGAAGCCCATAGAGGGCTATGGTGAAAAAGGAAATATCTTCCGTTCAAAACTGGAAAAAGCTTTCTGAGAAACTGCTCTGTGTTCTATTAATTCATCTCACAGAGTTACATCTTTCCTTCAAGAAGCCTTTCGCTAAGGCTGTTCTTGTGGAATTGGCAAGGATATTTGGAAGCCCTTAGAGGGCTATGTTGAAAAGGAAATATCTTCCGTTCAGAACTGGAAAGAAGCTTTCTGAGAAACTGCTCTGTGTTCTGTTAATTCATCTCACAGAGTTACATCTTTCCTTCAAGAAGCCTTTCGCTAAGGCTGTTCTTGTGGAATTGGCAAGGATATTTGGAAGCCCATAGAGGGCTATGGTGAAAAAGAAATATCTTCCGTTCAAAACTGGAAAGAAGCTTTCTGAGAAAGTGCTCTGTGTTCTGTTAATTCATCTCACAGAGTTACATCTTTCCCTTCAAAAGCCTTTCGCTAAGTCTGTTCTTGTGGAATTGGCAAAGTGATATTTAGAAACCCATAGAGTGCTATGGTGAAAAGGAAATATCTTCCGTTCAGAACTGGAAAGAAGCTTTCTGAGAAACTGCTCTGTGTTCTGTTGCTTCATCTCACAGAGTTACATCTTTCCTTCAAAAACCTTTCGCTTCTTGTGGAATTGGCAAAGTGATATTTAGAAACCCACAGAGTGCTATGGTGAAAAGGAAATATCTTCCGTTCAGAACTGGAAAGAAGCTTTCTGAGAAACTGCTCTGTGTTCTGTTGCTTCATCTCACAGAGTTACATCTTTCCCTTCAAGAAGCCTTTCCGCTAAGGCTGTTCTTGTGGAATTAACTGGAGCGATATTTGGAAGCCCTAGAGGCTATGGTGAAAAGGAAATATCTTCCGTTCAAAACTGGAAAGAAGCTTTCTGAGAAAGTGCTCTGTTTGCTGTTAATTCATCTCACAGAGTTACATCTTTCCTTCAAAAAGCCTTTAAGCTAAGGCTGTTCTTGTGGAGATTGGCCAAGGATATTTGGAAGCCCATAGAGGGCTATGGTGAAGGAAATATCTTCCGTTCAAAACTGGAAAGAAGCTTTCTGAGAAAGTGCTCTGTGTTCTGTTAATTCTTCTCACAGAGTTACATCTTTCCCTTCAGAAGCCTTTCCTAAGGCTCTTCTTGTGGAATTGGCAAAGGATATTTGGAAGCCAATAGAGGGCTATGGTGAAAAAGGAAATATCTTCCGTTCAAAACTGCAAAGAAGCTTTCTGAGAAACTGCGCTGTGTTCTGTTAATTCATCTCACAGAGTTACATCTTTCCTTCAAAAGCCTTTCGCTAAGGCTGTTCTTGTGGAATTGACAAAGGGATATTTGGAAGCCCATAGAGCTATGGTGAAAAAGGAAATACATTCCGTTCAAATCTGGAAAGAAGCTTTCTGAGAAACTGCTCAGTGTTCTGTTAATTCATCTCACAGAGTTACATCTTTCCTTCAAGAAGCCTTTCGCTAAGGCTGTTCTTGTGGAATTAGCAAGGGATATTTGGAAGCCCTTAGAGGCTATGGTGAAAAAATAATATCTTCCGTTCAAAACTGGAAAGAAGCTATCTGAGAAACTGCTCTGTGTTCTGTTAATTCATCTCACAGATTTAGATCTTTCCTTCAAGAAGCCTTTCGCTAAGGCTGTTCTTATGGAATTGGCAAGGATATTTGGAAGCCCATAGAGGGCTATGGTGAAAAAGGAAATATCTTCCCTTCAAAACTGGAAAGAAGCTTTCTGAGAAACTGCTCTGTGTTCTGTTAATTCATCTCACAGAGTTACATCTTTCCTTCAAAAGCCTTTCTGCTAAAGGCTGTTCTTTGGAATTGGCCAAGGATAATTTGGAACCCCAAGAGGGCTACAGTGAAAAAGGAAATATCTTCCGTTCAAAACTGCAAAGAAGCTTTCTGAGAAAGTGCTCTGTGTTCTGTTAATTCATCTCACAGAGTTACATCTTTCCCTTCAAGAAGCCTTTCGGTAGGGCTGTTCTTCTGGAATTGGCAAAGGGATATTTGGAAGCCCACAGAGGGCTATGGTGAAAAAGGAAATATCTTCCGTTCAAAACTGGAAAGAAGCTTTCTGAGAAACTGCTCTGTGTTCTGTTAATTCATCTCACAGAGTTACATCTTTCCCTTCAAGAAGCCTTTCCCTAAGGTTGTTCTTGTGGAATTGGCACAGGGATATTTGGAAGCCCTTAGAGGGCTATGGTGAAAAAGGAAATATCTTCCGTTCAAAACTGGAAAGAAGCTTTCTGAGAAACTGCTCTGTGTTCTGTTAATTCATCTCACAGAGTTACATCTTTCCCTTCAAGAAGCCTTTCGCTAAGGCTGTTCTTGTGGAATTGGCAAAGTGATATTTGGAAGCCCATAGAGGGCTATGGAGAAAAAGGAAATATCTTCCGTTCAAAACTGGAAAGAAGCTTTCTGAGAAACTGCTCTGTGTTCTGTTAATTCATCTCACACAGTTACATCTTTCCCTTCAAGAAGACTTTCACTAAAAGGCTCTTCTTGTGGAATTAGCAAAGGATATTTGGAAGCCCATAGAGGGCTATGGTGAAAAATATCTTCCGTTCAAAACTGGAAAGAAGCTTTCTGAGAAAGTACTCTGTGTTCTGTTAATTCATCTCACAGAGTTACATGTTTCCTTCAAAAGCCTTTCGCTAAGGCTGTTCTTGTGGAATTGGCCAAGGGATATTTGGAAGCCCATAGAGGGCTATGGTGAAAAAGGAAATATCTTCCGTTCAAAATTGGAAAGAAGCTTTCTGAGAAAGTGCTCTGTGTTCTGTTAATTCATCTCACAGAGTTACATCTTTCCCTTCAAGAAGCCTTTCGCTAAGGCTCTTCTTGTGGAATTAGCAAAGGGATATTTGGAAGCCCATAGGGGGCTATGGTGAAAAAATAAATATCTTCCGTTCAAAACTGGAAAGAAGCTTTCTGAGATAATGCTCTGTGTTCTGTTAATTCATCTCACAGAGTTACATCTTTCCCTTCAAGGAGCCTTTCGCTAAGGCTGTTCTTCTGGAATTGGCAAAGTGATATTTTTAAGCCCCTAGATGGCTATGGTGAAAAGGAAATATCTTCCGTTAAAAACTAGAAAGAAGATTTCTGAGAAACTGCTCTGTGTTCTGTTAATTCATCTCACAGAGTTACATCTTTCCCTTCAAGAAGCCTTTCGCTAAGGCTGTTCTTGTGCAATTGGCAAAGGGATATTTGGAAGCCCGTAGGGGGCTATGGTGAAAAAGGAAATATCTTCCGTTCAAAACTGGAAAGAAGCTTTCTGAGAAACTGCTCTGTGTTCTGTTAATTCATCTCACAGAGTTACATCTTTCCCTTCAAGAAGCCTTTCGCTAAGGCTGTTCTTGTGGAATTGCCAAAGGGATATTTGGAAGCCCATAGAGGGCTATGGTGATAAAGGAAATATCTTCCGTTCAAAACTGGAAAGAAGCTTTCTGAGAAACTGCGCTGTGTTATATGAATTCATCTCACAGAGTTACATCGTTCCTTCAAGAAGCCTTCGCAAAGGCTGTTCTTGTGGAATTGGCAAAGGATATTTGGAAGCCCATAGAGGGCTATGGTGAAAAGGAAATATCTTCCGTTCAAAACTGGAAAGAAGCTTTCTGAGAAACTGCTCTGTGTTCTGTTAATTCATCTCACAGAGTTACATCTTTCCCTTCAAGAAGCCTTTCGCTAAGGCTGTTCTTGTGGAATTGCCAAAGGGATATTTGGAAGCCCATAGAGGGCTATGGTGATAAAGGAAATATCTTCCGTTCAAAACTGGAAAGAAGCTTTCTGAGAAACTGCGCTGTGTTATATGAATTCATCTCACAGAGTTACATCGTTCCCTTCAAGAAGCCTTTCGCAAAGGCTGTTCTTGTGGAATTGGCAAAGGGATATTTGGAAGCCCATAGAGAGCTATGGTGAAAAAGGAAATATATTCCGTTCAAATCTGGAAGGAAGCTTTCTGAGAAACTGCTCAGTGTTCTGTTAATTCATCTCACAGAGTTACATCTTTCCCTTCAAGAAGCCTTTCGCTAAGGCTGTTCTTGTGGAATTGGCAAAGGGATATTTGGAAGCCCTTAGAGGGCTATGGTGAAAAAGGAAATATCTTCCGTTCAAAACTGGAAAGAAGCTATCTGAGAAACTGTTCTGTGTTCTGTTAATTCATCTCACAGAGTTACATCTTTCCCTTCAAGAAGCCTTTCGCTAAGGCTGTTCTTGCGGAATTGGCAAAGGGATATTTGGAAGCCCACAGAGGGCTATGGTGAAAAAGGAAATATCTTCCTTCAAAACTGGAAGAAGCTTTCTGAGAAAGTGCTCTGTGTTCTGTTAATTCATCTCACAGAGTTACATCTTTCCTTCAAAAGCCTTCGCTAAGGAGGTTCTTGTGGAATTGGCCAAGGATATTTGGAAGCCCAAATAGAGGGCTACCGTGAAAAAGGAAATATCTTCCGTTCAAAACTGGAAAGAAGCTTTCTGAGAAACTGCTCTGTGTTCTGTTAATTCATCTCACAGAGTTACATCTTTCCCTTCGAGAAGCCGTTCGGTAGGGCTGTTCTTGTGGAATTGGCAAAGGGATATTTGGAAGCCCACAGAGGGCTATGGTGAAAAAGGAAATATCTTCCCTTCAAAACTGGAAAGAAGCTTTCTGAGAAACCGCTCTGTGTTCTGTTAATTCATCTCACAGAGTAACATCTTTCCCTTCAAGAAACCTTTCGCTAAGACTGTTCTTGTGTAATTGGCAAAGGGATATTTGGAAGCCCTTAGAGGGCTATGGTGAAAAAGGAAATATCTTCAGTTCAAAACTGGAAAGAAGCTTTCTGAGAAACAGCGCTGTGTTCTGTTTATTCATCTCACAGAGTTACATCTTTCCCTTCAAGAAGCCTTTCGCTAAGGCTGTTCTTGTGGAATTGGCCAAGGGATATTTGGAAGCCCATAGAGGGCTATGGAGAAAAAGGAAATATCTTCCGTTCAAAACTGGAAAGAAGCTTTCTGAGAAACTGCTCTGTGTTCTATTAATTCATCTCACAGAGTTACATCTTTCCTTCAAGAAGACTTTCGCTAAGGCTGTTCTTGTGGAATTGGCAAAGGATATTTGGAAGCCCTTAGAGGGCTATGTTGAAAAAGGAAATATCGTCCGTTCAGAACTGGAAAGAAGCTTTCTGAGAAACTGCTCTGTATTCTGTTAATTCATCTCACAGTGTTACATCTTTCCCTTCAAGAAGCCTTTCGCTAAGGCTGTTCTTGTGGAATTGGCAAAGGGATATTTCGAAGCCCATAGAGGGCTATGGTGAAAAAGGAATATATTCCGTTCAAAACTGGAAAGAAGCTTTCTAAGAAAGTGCTCTGTGTTCTGTTAATTCATCTCACAGAGTTACATCTTTCCCTTCAAGAAGCCTTTCGCTAAGTCTGTTCTTGTGGAATTGGCAAAGTGATATTTAGAAACCCACAGAGTGCTATGGTGAAAAAGGAAATATCTTCCGTTCAGAACTGGAAAGAAGCTTTCTGAGAAACTGCTCTGTGTTCTGTTGCTTCATCTCACAGAGTTACATCTTTCCCTTCAAGAAGCCTTTCGCTAAGGCTGTTCTTGTGGAATTGGCACAGCGATATTTGGAAGCCCATAGAGGGCTATGGTGAAAAAGGAAATATCTTCCGTTCAAAACTGGAAAGAAGCTTTCTGAGAAAGTGCTCTGTTTGCTGTTAATTCATCTCACAGAGTTACATCTTTCCCTTCAAAAAGCCTTTCGCTAAGGCTGTTCTTGTGGAATTGGGGATATTTGAAACCCACAGAGTGCTATGGTGAAAAAGGAAATATCTTCCGTTCAGAACTGGAAAGAAGCTTTCTGAGAAACTGCTCTGTGTTCTGTTGCTTCATCTCACAGAGTTACATCTTTCCCTTCAAGAAGCCTTTCGCTAAGGCTGTTCTTGTGGAATTGGCACAGCGATATTTGGAAGCCCATAGAGGGCTATGGTGAAAAAGGAAATATCTTCCGTTCAAAACTGGAAAGAAGCTTTCTGAGAAAGTGCTCTGTTTGCTGTTAATTCATCTCACAGAGTTACATCTTTCCCTTCAAAAAGCCTTTCGCTAAGGCTGTTCTTGTGGAATTGGCCAAGGGATATTTGGAAGCCCATAGAGGGCTATGGTGAAAAAGGAAATATCTTCCATTCAAAACTGGAAAGAAGCTTTCTGAGAAAGTGCTCTGTGTTCTGTTAATTCTTCTCACAGAGTTACATCTTTCCCTTCAAGAAGCCTTTCCCTAAGGCTCTTCTTGTGGAATTGGCAAAGGGATATTTGGAAGCCAATAGAGGGCTATGGTGAAAAGGAAATATCTTCCGTTCAAAACTGCAAAGAAGCTTTCTGAGAAACTGCGCTGTGTTATGTGAATTCATCTCACAGAGTTACATCTTTCCCTTCAAGAAGCCTTTCGCTAAGGCTGTTCTTGTGGAATTGACAAAGGGATATTTGGAAGCCCATAGAGAGCTATGGTGAAAAAGGAAATACATTCCGTTCAAATCTGGAAAGAAGCTTTCTGAGAAACTGCTCAGTGTTCTGTTAATTCATCTCACAGAGTTACATCTTTCCCTTCAAGAAGCCTTTCGCTAAGGCTGTTCTTGTGGAATTGGCAAAGGGATATTTGGAAGCCCTTAGAGGGCTATGGTGAAAAAGGTAATATCTTCCGTTCAAAACTGGAAAGAAGCTATCTGAGAAACTGCTCTGTGTTCTGTTAATTCATCTCACAGATTTAGATCTTTCCCTTCAAGAAGCCTTTCGCTAAGGCTGTTCTTGCGGAATTGGCAAAGGGATATTTGGAAGCCCATAGAGGGCTATGGTGAAGAAGGAAATATCTTCCGTTCAAAACTGGAAAGAAGCTTTCTGAGAAAGTGCTCTGTGTTCTGTTAATTCATCTCACAGAGTTACATGTTTCCTTCAAAAGCCTTTCAAGGCTGTTCTTGTGGAATTGGCAAAGGGATATTTGGAAGCCCATAGAGGGCTATGGTGAAAAAGGAAATATCTTCCTTTCAAAACTGGAAAGAATCTTTCTGAGAAAGTGCTCTGTGTTCTGTTAATTCATCTCACAGAGTTACATCTTTCCCTTCAAAAACCTTCGCTAAGGCTCTTCTTGTGGAATTGGCAAATGGATATTTGGAAGCCAATAGAGGGCTACGGTGAAAAAGGAAATATCTTCCGTTCAAAACTGGAAAGAAGCTTTCTGAAACTGCTCTGTGTTCTGTTAATTCATCTCACAGAGTTACATCTTTCCTTCAAGAAGCCTTTCGCT
>JAKFHT010000704.1:0-50912 GCA_023783455.1 Erythrocebus patas | reverse complement strand
ACCTTCAAGAAGCCTGTCGCTAAATCTGTTCTTGTGGAATTGGCAAAGTGATATTTGAAGCCCATAGAGGGCAATGGTGAAAAGCAGATATCTTCCGTTAAATACTGGAAAGAAGCTTTCTGACAAACTGCTTTGTGTTCTGATAATTCATCTCACAGAGTTACAGCTTTCACCTCAAGAAGCCTTTCTAAGACTGTTCTTGTGGAATTCGCAAAGTGATATTTGAAGCCCAAAGAGGGCTATGGTGAAAAGGAAATATCTTATGTTAAAACTGGAAAGAAGCTTTCTGACAAACTGCTTTGTGTTCTGATAATTCATCTCACAGAGTTACAGCTTTCCTTCAAAAGCCTTTCTCTAAGACAGTTCTTGTGGAATTGCAAAGTGATATTTGAAGCCCATAGAGGGCAATGGTGAAAAGCAGATATCTTCCGTCAAAAACTGGAAAGAAGCTTTCTGACAAACTGCTTTGTGTTCTGATAATTCATCTCACAGAATTACATCTTTCCTTCAAGAAGCCTGTCGCTAAATCTGTTCTTGTGGAATTGGCAAAGTGATATTTGAAGCCCATAGAGGGCAATGGTGAAAAGCAGATATCTTCCGTCAAAAACTGGAAAGAAGCTTTCTGACAAACTGCTTTGTGTTCTGTTAATTAATCTCACAGAGTTACAGCTTTCACCTCAAGAAGCCTTTCTCTAAGACTGTTCTTGTGGAATTGGCAAAGGTGATATTTGGAAGCCCAGAGGGCTATGGTGAAAAAATATCTTCCGTTAAAAACTGGAAAGATGCTTTCTGAGAAACTGCTTTGTGTTCTGATAATTCATCTCACAGAGTTACATCTTTACCTTCAAGAAGCCTTTCTAAGACTGTTCTTGTGGAATTCGCAAAGTGATATTTGAAGCCCAAAGAGGGCTATGGTGAAAAAATATCTTCCGTTAAAAACTGGAAAGATGCTTTCTGAGAAACTGCTTTGTGTTCTGATAATTCATCTCACAGAGTTACAGCTTTCCTTCAAAAGCCTTTCTCTAACACTGTTCTTGTGGAATTGCAAAGTGATATTTAGAAGCCCATGGAGGGCAATGGTGAAAAAGCAGATATCTTCCGTTAAAAACTGGAAAGAAGCTTTCTTAGAAGCTGCTTTGTGTTCTGATAATTCATGTCACAGAGTTACAGCTTTCCCTTCAAGAAGCCTTTTTCTAAGACTGTTCTTGTGGAATTTTCAAAGTGATATTTGGAAGCCCATAGAGGGCTATGGTGAAAAAGGAAATATCTTCCGATAAAAACTGGAAAGAAGCTTTCTGAGAAACTGCTGTGTGTTCTGTTAATTCATTTCACAGAATTACATCTTTCCCTTGAAGAAGCCTTTCGCTAAGGCTTTTCTTGTGGAATTGGCAAAGTGATATTTGGAAGCCCATAGACGGCTATGGTGTAAAAGGAAATAACTTCCATTAAAAACTGGAAAGAAGCTTTCTGAGAAACTGCTTTGTGTTCTGTTAATTCATCTCACAGAATTACAGCTTTCCCTTCAAGAAGCCTTTCGCTAAGGCTGTTCTTGTGGAATTGGCAAAGTGATATTTGGAAGCCCATGGAGGGCAAAGGTGAAAAAGCAGATATCTTCCGTCAAAAACTGGAAAGAAGCTTTCTGAGAAACTGCTTTGTGTTCTGTTAATTCATCTCACAGAGTTACAGCTTTCACCTCAAGAAGCCTTTCTCTAAGACAGTTCTTGTGGAATTTGCAAAGTGATATTTGGAAGCCCATAGAGGGCTATGGTGAAAAAGGAAATATCTTCCATTAAAAACTGGAAAGAAGCTTTCTTAGAAGCTGCTTTGTGTTCTGTTAATTCATCTTACAGAGTTACAGCTTTTCCTTCTAGAGGCCTTTCGCTAAGGCTGTTGTTGTGGAATTGGCAAAGTGATATTTTGAAGCCCACAGAGGGCTATGGTGAAAAAGGAAATATCTTCCGTTAAAAACTGGAAAGAAGCTTTCTGAGAAAGTGCTTTGTGTTCTGTTAATTCATCTCACAGAGTTACATCTTTCCCTTCAAGAAGCCTTTGGCTAGTGCTGTTCTTGTGGAATTCGCAAAGTGATATTTGGAAGCCCATTGAGGGCTATGGTGAAAAAGGAAATATCTTCCATTAATAACTGGAAAGAAGCTTTCTGACAAACTGCTTTGTGTTCTGTTAATTCATCTTACAGAGTTAGATCTTTCCCTTCAAGAAGCCTGTCGCTAAGTCAGTTCTTATGGATTTGGCAAAGTGGTATTTGGAAGCCTATGGAGGGCAATGGTGAAAAAGCAGATATCTTCCGTTAAAAACTGGAAAGAAGCTTTCTGAGAAACTGCTTTGTGTTCTGATAATTCATCTCACAGAGTTACAGCTTTCCCTTCAATAAGCCTTTCGCTAAGGCTGTTCTTGTGGAATTGGCAAAGTGATATTTTGAAGCCCAAAGAGGGCTATGGTGAAATAGGTAATATCTTCCGTTAAAAACTCAAAAGAAGCTTTCTGAGAAACTGCTTTGTGTTCTGTTAATTAATCTCACAGAGTTACATCTTTCCCTTCAAGAAGCCTGTCGGTAATTCTGTTCTTCTGGAATTTGCAAAGTGGTATTTGAAGCCCTGTGAGGGCAATGGTGAAAAAGGAAATATCTTCCGTTAAAAACTGGAAAGAAGCTTTCTGAGAAACTGCTTTGTGTTCTGTTAATTCATCTCACAGAGTTACATCTTTCCCTTCAAGAAGCCTTTCGCTAAGGCTGTTCTTGTGGAATTGGCAAAGTGATATTTGGAAGCCCATAGAGGGCTATGGAGAAAAAATAAATATCTTCCGTTAAAAACTGGAAAGAAGCATTCTGAGAAACTGCTTTGTGTTCTCTTAATTCATCTCACAGAGTTACAGCTTTCACCTCAAGAAGCCTTTCTCTGAGACCGTTCTTGTGGAATTTGCAAAGTGATATTTGGAAGCCCATAGAGGGCTATGGTGAAAAAGGAAATATCTTCCTTTAAAAACTGGAAAGAAGCTTTCTGAGAAACTGCTTTGTGTTCTGATAATTGATCTCACAGAGTTACATCTTTCCCTTCAAGAAGCCTTTCGCTAAGGCTGTTCTTGTGGAATTGGAAAAGTGATATTTGTAAGCCCATAGAGTGCTATGGTGAAAAAGGTAATATCTTTCGTTAAAAACTAGAAAGATGCTTTCTGAGAAACTGCTTTGTGTTCTGGTAATTCATCTCACACAGTTACATCTTTCCCTTCAAGAAGCCTTTCGCTAATGCTGTTCTTGTGAAATTGGCAAAGTGATATTTGGAAGCCCATAGAGGGCTATGGTGAAAACGGAAATATTTTCCGTTAAATACTGGAAAGAAGGTTTCTGAGAAACTGCTTTGTGTTCTGTTAATCCATCTCACAGAGTTACAGCTTTCCTCAAGAAGCCTTTCTCTAAGACTGTTCTTGTGGAATTTGCAAGGTGATATTTGGAAGCCCATAGAGGGCTATAGTGAAAAAGGAAATATCTTCGGTTAAAAACTAGAAAGAAGCTTTCTGAGAAACTGCTTTGTGTTCTGTTAATTCATCTCACAGAGTTACATCTTTCCTTTCAAGAAGCCTTTCTCTGAGACCGTTCTTGTGGAATTTGCAAAGTGATATTTGGAAGCCCATAGAGGGCTATGGCGAAAAAGGAAATATCTTCCTTTAAAAACTGGAAAGAAGCTTTCTGAGAAACTGCTTTGTGTTCTGATAATTGATCTCACAAAGTACATCTTTCCCTTCAAGAAGCCTTTCGCTAAGGCTGTTCTTGTGGAATTGGAAAAGTGATATTTGTAAGCCCATAGAGTGCTATGGTGAAAAAGGTAATATCTTTCGTTAAAAACTAGAAAGATGCTTTCTGAGAAACTGCTTTGTGTTCTGGTAATTCATCTCACACAGTTACATCTTTCCCTTCAAGAAGCCTTTCGCTAATGCTGTTCTTGTGAAATTGGCAAAGTGATATTTGGAAGCCCATAGAGGGCTATGGTGAAAACGGAAATATTTTCCGTTAAATACTGGAAAGAAGGTTTCTGAGAAACTGCTTTGTGTTCTGTTAATCCATCTCACAGAGTTACAGCTTTCCCCTCAAGAAGCCTTTCTCTAAGACTGTTCTTGTGGAATTTGCAAGGTGATATTTGGAAGCCCATAGAGGGCTATAGTGAAAAAGGAAATATCTTCGGTTAAAAACTAGAAAGAAGCTTTCTGAGAAACTGCTTTGTGTTCTGTTAATTCATCTCACAGAGTTACATCTTTCCTTTCAAGAAGCCTTTCTCTGAGACCGTTCTTGTGGAATTTGCAAAGTGATATTTGGAAGCCCATAGAGGGCTATGGTGAAAAAGGAAATATCTTCCTTTAAAAACTGGAAGGAAGCTTTCTGAGAAACTGCTTTGTGTTCTGATAATTGATCTCACAGGGTTACATCTTTCCCTTCAAGAAGCCTTTCGCTACGGCTGTTGTTGTGGAATTGGCAAAGTATTATTTGGAAGCCCATAGAGGGCTATGGTGAAAAAGGAAATATCTTCGGTTAAAAACTGGAAAGATGCTTTCTGAGAAACTGCTTTGTGTTCTGTTAATTCATCTCACAGAGTTACATCTTTCCCTTCAAGAAGCCTTTTGCTAATGCTGTTCTTGTGGAATTGGCAAAGTGATATTTGGAAGCCCATAGAGGGCTATGGTGAAAAAGGAAATATCTTCCGTTAAAAACTGGAAAGAAGCTTTCTGAGAAACTGCTTTGTATTCTCTTAATTCATCTCACTGAGTTACAGCTTTCCCTTCAAGAAGCCTTTCGCTAAGGCTGTTCTTGTGGAATTGGCAAAGTGATATTTGGAAGCCCATAGAGGGCTATGGTGAAAAAGGAAATATCTTCCGTTAAAAACTGGGAAGAAGCATTCTGAGAAACTGCTTCGTGTTCTGTTAATTCATCTCACAGAGTTACAGCTTTCACCTCAAGAAGCCTTTCTCTAACACTGTTCTTGTGGAATTCGCAAAGTCATATTTGGAAGCCCATAGAGGGCTATGGTGAAAAAGGAAATATCTTCCTTTAAAAACTGGAAAGAAGATTTCTGAGAAACTGCTTTGTGTTCTGATAATTCATCTCACAGAGTTACATCTTTCCCTTCAAGAAGCCTGTCGCTAAGTCTGTTCTTGTGGAATTGTCAAAGTGATATTTGGAAGCCCTTAGAGGGCTATGGTGAAAGAGGAAATAACTTCCATTAAAAACTGGAAAGAAGCTTTCTGAGAAACTGCTTTGTGTTCTGATAATTCATCTCTCAGAGTTACATGTTTCCCTTCAATAAGCCTCTCGCTAAGGCTGTTCTTGTGGAATTGGCAAAGTGATATTTGGAAGCCCATAGAGGGCTATGGCGAAAAAGGAAATATCTTCCGTTAAAAACTGGAAAGAAGCTTTCTGAGAAACTGCTTTGTGTTCTGTTAATTCATCTCACAGAGTTACAGCTTTCCCCTCAAGAAGCCTTTCTCTAAGACTGTTCTTGTGGAATTGGCAAAGAGATATTTGGAAGCCCATAGAGGGCTATGGTGAGAAAGGAAATATCTTCCATTAAAAACGGGAAAGAAGCTTTCTGAGAAACTGCTTTGTGTTCTGTTAATTCATCTCACAGAGTTACATCTTTCCCTTCAAGAGTCCTGTCGCTTAGTCTGTTCTTGTGGAATCGGCAATGTGATATTTGGACGCCCATAGAGGGCAATGGTGAAAAAGGAAATATCTTCCGTTAAAAACTGGAAAGAAGCTTTCTGAGAAACTGCTTTGTGTTCTGTTAATTCATCTCACAGAGTTACAGCTTTCCCTTCAAGAAGCCTTTCACTGAGGCTGTTCATGTGGAATTGGCAAAGTGATATTTGGAAGCCCATAGATGGCTATGGGGAAAAAGGAAATATCTTCCGTTAAAAACTGGAAAGAAGCTTTCTGGGAAACTGCTTTGTGTTCTGTTAATTCATCTCACAGAGTTACAGCTTTCACCTCAAGAAGCATTTCTCTAAGACTGTTCTTGTGGAATTCGCAAAGTGATATTTGGAAGCCCATAGAGGGCTATGGTGAAAAAGGAAATATCTTCCGTTAAAAACTGGAAAGAAGCTTTCTGAGAAACTGCTTTGTGTTCTGTTAATTCATCTCACAGAGTTACAGCTTTCCCCTCAAGAAGCCTTTCTCTAAGACTGTTCTTGTGGAATTGGCAAAGTGATATTTGGAAGCCCATAGAGGGCTATGGTGAAAAAGGAAATATCTTCCATTAAAAACTGGAAAGAAGCTTTCTGAGAAACTGCTTTGTGTTCTGTTAATTCATCTCACAGAGTTACATCTTTCCCCTGAAGAAGCCTTTCGCTAAGCCTGTTCTTGTGGAATTGGCAAAGTGATATTTGGAAGCCCATAGAGGCTATGGTGAAAAGGAAATATCTTCCATTAAAAACTGGAAAGAAGCTTTCTGAGAAACTGCTTTGTGTTCTGTTAATTCATCTCACAGAGTTACATCTTTCCCTTCAATAAGTCTTTCGCTAAGGCTGTTCTTGTGGAATTGGCAAAGTGATATTTGGAAGCCCATAGAGGGCTATGGTGAAAAAGGAAATATCTTCCGTTAAAAACTGGAAAGAAGCTTTCTGAGAAACTGCTTTGTGTTCTGTTAATTCATCTCACAGAGTTACAGCTTTCCTTCAAGAAGCCTTTCTCTAAGACTGTTCTTGTGGAATTGGCAAAGTGATATTTGGAAGCCCATAGAGGGCTATGGTGAAAAAGGAAATATCTTCCGTTAAAAACTGGAAAGAAGCTTTCTGAGAAACTGCTTTGTGTTCTGTTAATTCATCTCACAGAGTTACAGCTTTCCTTCAAGAAGCCTTTCTCTAAGACTGTTCTTGTGGAATTGGCAAAGTGATATTTGGAAGCCCATAGAGGGCTATGGTGAAAAGGAAATATCTTCCGTTAAAAACTGGAAAGAAGCTTTCTGAGAAACTGCTTTGTGTTCTGTTAATTCATCTCACAGAGTTACAGCTTTCCCTCAAGAAGCCTTTCTCTAAGACTGTTCTTGTGGAATTGGCAAAGTGATATTTGGAAGCCCATAGAGGGCTATGGTGAAAAAGGAAATATCTTCCGTTAAAACTGGAAAGAAGCTTTCTGAGAAACTGCTTTGTGTTCTGTTAATTCATCTCACAGAGTTACAGCTTTCCCTCAAGAAGCCTTTCTCTAAGACTGTTCTTGTGGAATTTGCAAAGTGATATTTGGAAGCCCATAGAGGGCTATGGTGAAAAAGGAAATATCTTCCTTTAAAAACTGGAAAGAAGCTTTCTGAGAAACTGCTTTGTGTTCTGTTAATTCATCTCACAGAGTTACAGCTTTCCCTTCAAGAAGCCTTTCTAAGACTGTTCTTGTGGAATTGGCAAAGTGATATTTGAAGCCCATAGAGGGCTATGGTGAAAAAGGAAATATCTTCCGTTAAAACTGGAAAGAAGCTTTCTGAGAAACTGCTTTGTGTTCTGTTAATTCATCTCACAGAGTTACAGCTTTCCTTCAAGAAGCCTTTGCTAATGCTGTTCTTGTGGAATTGGCAAAGTGATATTTGGAAGCCCATAGAGGGCTATGGTGAAAAAGGAAATATCTTCCGTTAAAACTGGAAAGAAGCTTTCTGAGAAACTGCTTTGTGTTCTGTTAATTCATCTCACAGAGTTACATCTTTCCTTCAAAAGCCTTTCTCTAAGACTGTTCTTGTGGAATTGGCAAAGTGATATTTGGAAGCCCATAGAGGGCTATGGTGAAAAAGGAAATATCTTCCGTTAAAACTGGAAAGAAGCTTTCTGAGAAACTGCTTTGTGTTCTGATAATTCATCTCACAGAGTTACATCTTTCCTTCAAAAGCCTTTCTCTAAGGCTGTTCTTGTGGAATTGGCAAAGTGATATTTGGAAGCCCATAGAGGGCTATGGTGAAAAAGGAAATATCTTCCGTTAAAACTGGAAAGAAGCTTTCTGAGAAACTGCTTTGTGTTCTGTTAATTCATCTCACAGAGTTACAGCTTTCCTTCAAGAAGCCTTTCGCTAAGCTGTTCTTGTGGAATTGGCAAAGTGATATTTGGAAGCCCATAGAGGGCTATGGTGAAAAAGGAAATATCTTCCGTTAAAACTGGAAAGAAGCTTTCTGAGAAACTGCTTTGTGTTCTGTTAATTCATCTCACAGAGTTACATCTTTCCTTCAATAACCTTTCGCTAAGGCTGTTCTTGTGGAATTGGCAAAGTGATATTTGGAAGCCCATAGAGGGCTATGGTGAAAAAGGAAATATCTTCCGTTAAAACTGGAAAGAAGCTTTCTGAGAAACTGCTTTGTGTTCTGTTAATTCATCTCACAGAGTTACACCTTTCCCTTCAAGAAGCCTTTCGCTAAGGCTGTTCTTGTGGAATTGGCAAAGTGATACTTGGAAGCCCATAGAGAGCTATGGCGAAAAAGGAAATATCTTCCGTTAAATACTGGAAAGAAGCTTTCAGAGAAACTGCTTTGTGTTCTGTTAATTCATCTCACAGAGTTACAGCTTTCCTTCAAAAGCCTTTTTCGCTAAGACTGTTCTTGTGGAATTAGTGATATTTGGAAGCCCATAGAGGGCTATGGTGAAAAAGGAAATATCTTCCGTTAAAACTGGAAAGAAGCTTTCTGAGAAACTGCTTTGTGTTCTGTTAATTCATCTCACAGAGTTACAGCTTTCCTTCAAGAAGCCTTTCGCTAAGACTGTTCTTGTGGAATTTGCAATGTGATATTTGGAAGCCCATAGAGGGCTATGGTGAAAAAGGAACTATCTTCCGTTAAATACTGGATAGAAGCTTTCTGAGAAACTGCTTTGTGTTCTGATAATTCACCTCACAGAGTTACATCTTTCCCTTCAAGAAGCCTTTCTCTAATGCTGTTCTTGTGGAATTGGCAAAGTGATATTTGGAAGCCCATAGAGGGCTATGGTGAAAAGGAAATATCTTCCGTTAAAAACTGGAAAGAAGCTTTCTGAGAAACTGCTTTGTGTTCTGTTAATTCATCTCACAGAGTTACAGCTTTCCCTCAAGAAGCCTTTCTCTAAGACTGTTCTTGTGGAATTGGCAAAGTGATATTTGGAAGCCCATAGAGGCTATGGTGAAAAAGGAAATATCTTCCGTTAAAAACTGGAAAGAAGCTTTCTGAGAAACTGCTTTGTGTTCTGTTAATTCATCTCACAGAGTTACAGCTTTCCTTCAAGAAGCCTTTCTAAGGCTGTTCTTGTGGAATTGGCAAAGTGATATTTGGAAGCCCATAGAGGGCTATGGTGAAAAAGGAAATATCTTCCGTTAAAAACTGGAAAGAAGCTTTCTGAGAAACTGCTTTGTGTTCTGTTAATTCATCTCACAGAGTTACATCTTTCCCTTCAAGAAGCCTTTCTAAGACTGTTCTTGTGGAATTGGCAAAGTGATATTTGGAAGCCCATAGAGGGCTATGGTGAAAAAGGAAATATCTTCCGTTAAAAACTGGAAAGAAGCTTTCTGAGAAACTGCTTTGTGTTCTGTTAATTCATCTCACAGAGTTACATCTTTCCCTTCAAGAAGCCTTTCGCTAAGACTGTTCTTGTGGAATTGGCAAAGTGATATTTGGAAGCCCATAGAGGGCAATGGTGAAAAGGAAATATCTTCCGTTAAAAACTGGAAAGAAGCTTTCTGAGAAACTGCTTTGTGTTCTGATAATTCATCTCACAGAGTTACATCTTTCCTTCAAGAAGCCTTTCGCTAAGTCTGTTCTTGTGGAATTGGCAAAGTGATATTTGGAAGCCCATAGAGGGCAATGGTGAAAAGGAAATATCTTCCGTTAAAAACTGGAAAGAAGCTTTCTGAGAAACTGCTTTGTGTTCTGTTAATTCATCTCACAGAGTTACATCTTTCCTTCAAGAAGCCTTTCTCTAAGACTGTTCTTGTGGAATTGGCAAAGTGATATTTGGAAGCCCATAGAGGCTATGGTGAAAAGGAAATATCTTCCGTTAAAACTGGAAAGAAGCTTTCTGAGAAACTGCTTTGTGTTCTGTTAATTCATCTCACAGAGTTACAGCTTTCCCTTCAAGAAGCCTTTCGCTAAGGCTGTTCTTGTGGAATTGGCAAAGTGATATTTGGAAGCCCATAGAGGGCTATGGTGAAAAGGAAATATCTTCCGTTAAAACTGGAAAGAAGCTTTCTGAGAAACTGCTTTGTGTTCTGTTAATTCATCTCACAGAGTTACATCTTTCCCTTCAAGAAGCCTTTCGCTAAGCTGTTCTTGTGGAATTGGCAAAGTGATATTTGGAAGCCCATAGAGGGCTATGGTGAAAAGGAAATATCTTCCGTTAAAACTGGAAAGAAGCTTTCTGAGAAACTGCTTTGTGTTCTGTTAATTCATCTCACAGAGTTACATCTTTCCCTCAAAAGCCTTTCTCGCTAAGGCTGTTCTTGTGGAATTGGCAAAGTGATATTTGGAAGCCCATAGAGGGCTATGGTGAAAAGGAAATATCTTCCGTTAAAAACTGGAAAGAAGCTTTCTGAGAAACTGCTTTGTGTTCTGTTAATTCATCTCACAGAGTTACATCTTTCCTTCAAGAAGCCTTTCTCTAAGACTGTTCTTGTGGAATTGGCAAAGTGATATTTGGAAGCCCATAGAGGGCTATGGTGAAAAAGGAAATATCTTCCGTTAAAAACTGGAAAGAAGCTTTCTGAGAAACTGCTTTGTGTTCTGTTAATTCATCTCACAGAGTTACATCTTTCCCTTCAAGAAGCCTTTCGCTAAGACTGTTCTTGTGGAATTGCAAAGTGATATTTGGAAGCCCATAGGGCTATGGTGAAAAGGAAATATCTTCCTGGAAAGAAGCTTTCTGAGAAACTGCTTTGTGTTCTGTTAATTCATCTCACAGAGTTACATCTTTCTCTTCAAGAAGCCTTTCGCTAAGGCTGTTCTTGTGGAATTGGCAAAGTGATATTTGGAAGCCCATAGAGGGCTATGGTGAAAAAGGAAATATCTTCCATTAAAAACTGGAAAGCTTTCTGAGAAACTGCTTTGTGTTCTGTTAATTCATCTCACAGAGTTACAGCTTTCCCTTCAAGAAGCCTTTCGCTAAGGCTGTTCTTGTGGAAAAGTGATATTTGGAAGCCCATAGAGGGCTATGGTGAAAAGGAAATATCTTCCGTTAAAACTGGAAAGAAGCTTTCTGAGAAACTGCTTTGTGTTCTGTTAATTCATCTCACAGAGTTACAGCTTTCCCTTCAAGAAGCCTTTCGCTAAGCTGTTCTTGTGGAATTGGCAAAGTGATATTTGGAAGCCCATAGAGGGCAATGGTGAAAAAGGAAATATCTTCCATTAAAAACTGGAAAGAAGCTTTCTGAGAAACTGCTTTGTGTTCTGATAATTCATCTCACAGAGTTACAGCTTTCCTTCAAGAAGCCTTTCGCTAAGGCTGTTCTTGTGGAATTGGCAAAGTGATATTTGGAAGCCCATAGAGGGCTATGGTGAAAAGGAAATATCTTCCGTTAAAAACTGGAAAGAAGCTTTCTGAGAAACTGCTTTGTGTTCTGTTAATTCATCTCACAGAGTTAGATCTTTCCTTCAAGAAGCCTTTCGCTAAGGCTGTTCTTGTGGAATTGGCAAAGTGATATTTGGAAGCCCATAGAGGGCTATGGTGAAAAAGGAAATATCTTCCGTTAAAAACTGGAAAGAAGCTTTCTGAGAAACTGCTTTGTGTTCTGTTAATTCATCTCACAGAGTTACATCTTTCCTTCAAGAAGCCTTTCGCTAAGGCTGTTCTTGTGGAATTGGCAAAGTGATATTTGGAAGCCCATAGAGGGCTATGGTGAAAAGGAAATATCTTCCGTTAAAAACTGGAAAGAAGCTTTCTGAGAAACTGCTTTGTGTTCTGTTAATTCATCTCACAGAGTTACAGCTTTCACCTCAAGAAGCCTTTCTCTAAGACTGTTCTTGTGGAATTTGCAAAGTGATATTTGGAAGCCCATAGAGGGCTATGGTGAAAAAGGAAATATCTTCCTTTAAAAACTGGAAAGAAGCTTTCTGAGAAACTGCTTTGTGTTCTGTTAATTCATCTCACAGAGTTACAGCTTTCCCTTCAAGAAGCCTTTCGCTAATGCTGTTCTTGTGGAATTGGCAAAGTGATATTTGGAAGCCCATAGAGGCTATGGTGAAAAGGAAATATCTTCCGTTAAAAACTGGAAAGAAGCTTTCTGAGAAACTGCTTTGTGTTCTGTTAATTCATCTCACAGAGTTACAGCTTTCACCTCAAGAAGCCTTTCGCTAAGACTGTTCTTGTGGAATTGGCAAAGTGATATTTGGAAGCCCATAGAGGGCTATGGTGAAAAAGGAAATATCTTCCGTTAAAAACTGGAAAGAAGCTTTCTGAGAAACTGCTTTGTGTTCTGTTAATTCATCTCACAGAGTTACGTCTTTCGTCCAAGAAGCCTTTCGCTAAGGCTGTTCTTGTGGAATTGGCAAAGTGATATTTGGAAGCCCATAGAGGGCTATGGTGAAAAAGGAAATATCTTCCGTTAAAACTGGAAAGAAGCTTTCTGAGAAACTGCTTTGTGTTCTGTTAATTCATCTCACAGAGTTACAGCTTTCCCTTCAAGAAGCCTTTCGCTAAGGCTGTTCTTGTGGAATTGGCAAAGTGATATTTGGAAGCCCATAGAGGGCTATGGTGAAAAAGGAAATATCTTCCGTTAAAAACTGGAAAGAAGCTTTCTGAGAAACTGCTTTGTGTTCTGTTAATTCATCTCACAGAGTTACATCTTTCCCTTCAAGAAGCCTTTCGCTAAGGCTGTTCTTGTGGAATTGGCAAAGTGATATTTGGAAGCCCATAGAGGGCTATGGTGAAAAAGGAAATATCTTCCGTTAAAAACTGGAAAGAAGCTTTCTGAGAAACTGCTTTGTGTTCTGTTAATTCATCTCACAGAGTTACATCTTTCCTTCAAGAAGCCTTTCGCTAAGGCTGTTCTTGTGGAATTTGCAAAGTGATATTTGGAAGCCCATAGGGCTATGGTGAAAAAGGAAATATCTTCCGTTAAAAACTGGAAAGAAGCTTTCTGAGAAACTGCTTTGTGTTCTGTTAATTCATCTCACAGAGTTACAGCTTTCCCTTCAAGAAGCCTTTCTCTAAGGCTGTTCTTGTGGAATTTGCAAAGTGATATTTGGAAGCCCATAGAGGGCTATGGTGAAAAAGGAAATATCTTCCTTTAAAAACTGGAAAGAAGCTTTCTGAGAAACTGCTTTGTGTTCTGTTAATTCATCTCACAGAGTTACATCTTTCCCTTCAAGAAGCCTTTCGCTAAGGCTGTTCTTGTGGAATTGCAAAGTGATATTTGGAAGCCCATAGAGGGCTATGGTGAAAAAGGAAATATCTTCCGTTAAAAACTGGAAAGAAGCTTTCTGAGAAACTGCTTTGTGTTCTGTTAATTCATCTCACAGAGTTACATCTTTCCCTCAAGAAGCCTTTCGCTAAGGCTGTTCTTGTGGAATTGGCAAAGTGATATTTGGAAGCCCATAGAGGCTATGGTGAAAAAGGAAATATCTTCCATTAAAACTGGAAAGAAGCTTTCTGAGAAACTGCTTTGTGTTCTGATAATTCATCTCACAGAGTTACAGCTTTCCTTCAAGAAGCCTTTCGCTAAGGCTGTTCTTGTGGAATTGGCAAAGTGATATTTGGAAGCCCATAGAGGGCTATGGTGAAAAAGGAAATATCTTCCGTTAAAAACTGGAAAGAAGCTTTCTGAGAAACTGCTTTGTGTTCTGTTAATTCATCTCACAGAGTTACAGCTTTCACCTCAAGAAGCCTTTCTCTAAGACTGTTCTTGTGGAATTGGCAAAGTGATATTTGGAAGCCCATAGAGGGCTATGGTGAAAAGGAAATATCTTCCTTTAAAAACTGGAAAGAAGCTTTCTGAGAAACTGCTTTGTGTTCTGTTAATTCATCTCACAGAGTTACATCTTTCCCTTCAATAAGCCTTTCGCTAAGGCTGTTCTTGTGGAATTGGCAAAGTGATATTTGGAAGCCCATAGAGGGCTATGGTAAAAAGGAAATATCTTCCGTTAAAAACTGGAAAGAAGCTTTCTGAGAAACTGCTTTGTGTTCTGTTAATTCATCTCACAGAGTTACATCTTTTCCTTCAAGAAGCCTTTCTCTAAGGCTGTTCTTGTGGAATTGGCAAAGTGATATTTGGAGGCCCATAGAGGCAATGGTGAAAAAGGAAATATCTTCCGTTAAAAACTGGAAAGAAGCTTTCTGAGAAACTGCTTTGTGTTCTGTTAATTCATCTCACTGAGTTACATCTTTCCGTACAAGAAGCCTTTCGCTAATGCTGTTCTTGTGGAATTGGCAAAGTGATATTTGGAAGCCCATAGATGGCTATGGTGAAAAAGGAAATATCTTCCTTAAAACTGGAAAGAAGCTTTCTGAGAAACTGCTTTGTGTTCTGTTAATTCATCTCACAGAGTTACAGCTTTCACCTCAAGAAGCCTTTCTCTAAGACTGTTCTTGTGGAATTGGCAAAGTGATATTTGGAAGCCCATAGAGGGCTATGGTGAAAAAGGAAATATCTTCCGTTAAATACTGGAAAGAAGCTTTCTGAGAAACTGCTTTGTGTTCTGTTAATTCATCTCACAGAGTTACAGCTTTCCTTCAAGAAGCCTTTCGCTAAGGCTGTTCTTGTGGAATTGGCAAAGTGATATTTGGAAGCCCATAGAGGGCTATGGTGAAAAGGAAATATCTTCCTTAAAAACTGGAAAGAAGCTTTCTGAGAAACTGCTTTGTGTTCTGTTAATTCATCTCACAGAGTTACATCTTTCCCTTCAAGAAGCCTTTCTCTAAGGCTGTTCTTGTGGAGTTGGCAAAGTGATATTTGGAAACCCATAGAGGGCTATGGTGAAAAAGAAATATCTTCGGTTAAAAACTGGAAAGAGGGTTTCTGAGAAACTGCTTTGTGTTCTGTTAATTCATCTCACAGAGTTACAGCTTTCCCTTCAAGAAGCCTTTCTCTAAGACTGTTCTTGTGGAATTGGCAAAGTGATATTTGGAAGCCCATAGAGGGCTATGGTGAAAAGGTAATATCTTCCTCTAACAACTGGAAAGAAGCTTTCTGAGAAACTGCTTTGTGATCTGATAATTCATCTCACAGAGTTACATCTTGCCCTTCAATAAGCCTTTCGCTAAGGCTGTTCTTCTGCAATAGGCAAAGTGATATTTGGAAGCCCATAGAGGGCTATGGTGAAAAAGGAAATATCTTCCGTTAAAACTGGAAAGAAGCTTTCTGAGAAACTGCTTTGTGTTCTGTTAATTCATCTCACAGAGTTACATCTTTCCCTTCAAGAAGCCTTTCGCTAAGGCTGTTCTTGTGGAATTGGCAAAGTGATATTTGGAAGCCCATAGAGGGCTATGGTGAAAAAGGAAATATCTTCCGTTAAAAACTGGAAAGAAGCTTTCTGAGAAACTGCTTTGTGTTCTGTTAATTCATCTCACAGAGTTACATCTTTCCTTCAAAGCCTTTCTCTAAGGCTGTTCTTGTGGAATTGGCAAAGTGATATTTGGAAGCCCATAGAGGCTATGGTGAAAAAGGAAATATCTTCCGTTAAAACTGGAAAGAAGCTTTCTGAGAAACTGCTTTGTGTTCTGTTAATTCATCTCACAGAGTTACATCTTTCCCTTCAAGAAGCCTTTCTCTAAGACTGTTCTTGTGGAATTGGCAAAGTGATATTTGGAAGCCCATAGAGGGCTATGGTGAAAAAGGAAATATCTTCCTTTAAAAACTGGAAGAAGCTTTCTGAGAAACTGCTTTGTGTTCTGATAATTCATCTCACAGAGTTACATCTTTCCCTTCAAGAAGCCTTTCGCTAAGGCTGTTCTTGTGGAATTGGCAAAGTGATATTTGGAATCCCATAGAGGGCTGCGGTGAAAAAGGAAATATCTTCATTAAAAACGGGAAAGAAGCTTTCTGAGAAACTGCTTTGTGTTCTGTTAATTCATCTCACAGAGTTACATCTTTCCCTTCAAGAAGCCTTTCGCTAATGCTGTTCTTGTGGAATTGGCAAAGTGATATTTGGAAGCCCATAGAGGGCTATGGTGAAAAAGGAAATATCTTCCGTTAAAAACTGGAAAGAAGCTTTCTGAGAAACTGCTTTGTGTTCTGTTAATTCATCTCACAGAGTTACAGCTTTCCTTCAAGAAGCCTTTCGCTAAGGCTGTTCTTGTGGAATTGGCAAAGTGATATTTGGAAGCCCATAGAGGGCTATGGTGAAAAAGGAAATATCTTCCGTTAAAAACTGGAAGAAGCTTTCTGAGAAACTGCTTTGTGTTCTGTTAATTCATCTCACAGAGTTACATCTTTCCCTTCAAGAAGCCTTTCTCTAAGGCTGTTCTTGTGGAATTGCAAAGTGATATTTGGAAGCCCATAGAGGGCTATGGTGAAAAAGGAAATATCTTCCTTAAAAACTGGAAAGAAGCTTTCTGAGAAACTGCTTTGTGTTCTGTTAATTCATCTCACAGAGTTACAGCTTTCCCTTCAAAAGCCTTTCGCTAAGACTGTTCTTGTGGAATTGGCAAAGTGATATTTGGAAGCCCATAGAGGGCTATGGTGAAAAGGAAATATCTTCCGTTAAAAACTGGAAGAAGCTTTCTGAGAAACTGCTTTGTGTTCTGTTAATTCATCTCACAGAGTTACATCTTTCCCTTCAAGGAGCCTTTCGCTAAGTCTGTTCTTGTGGAATTGGCAAAGTGATATTTGGAAGCCCATAGAGGGCTATGGTGAAAAGAAATATCTTCCGTTAAAAACTGGAAAGAAGCTTTCTGAGAAACTGCTTTGTGTTCTGTTAATTCATCTCACAGAGTTACAGCTTTCCCTTCAAGAAGCCTTTCGCTAAGGCTGTTCTTGTGGAATTGGCAAGGTGATATTTGGAAGCCCATAGAGGGCTATGGTGAAAAAGGAAATATCTTCCGTTAAAAACTGGAAAGAAGCTTTCTGAGAAACTGCTTTGTGTTCTGTTAATTCATCTCACAGAGTTACATCTTTCCCTTCAAGAAGCCTTTCGCTAAGGCTGTTCTTGTGGAATTGCAAAGTGATATTTGGAAGCCCATAGAGGGCTATGGTGAAAAGGAAATATCTTCCATTAAAACTGGAAAGAAGCTTTCTGAGAAACTGCTTTGTGTTCTGTTAATTCATCTCACAGAGTTACAGCTTTCCTTTCAAGAAGCCTTTCGCTAAGGCTGTTCTTGTGGAATTGGCAAAGTGATATTTGGAAGCCCATAGAGGGCTATGGTGAAAAAGGAAATATCTTCCGTTAAAAACTGGAAAGAAGCTTTCTGAGAAACTGCTTTGTGTTCTGTTAATTCATCTCACAGAGTTACAGCTTTCACCTTCAATAAGCCTTTCGCTAAGGCTGTTCTTGTGGAATTGGCAAAGTGATATTTGGAAGCCCATAGAGGGCTATGGTGAAAAAGGAAATATCTTCCATTAAAAACTGGAAAGAAGCTTTCTGAGAAACTGCTTTGTGTTCTGTTAATTCATCTCACAGAGTTACAGCTTTCCCTTCAAGAAGCCTTTCGCTAAGGCTGTTCTTGTGGAATTGGCAAAGTGATATTTGGAAGCCCATAGGGCTATGGTGAAAAGGAAATATCTTCCGTTAAAAACTGGAAAGAAGCTTTCTGAGAAACTGCTTTGTGTTCTGTTAATTCATCTCACAGAGTTACATCTTTCCTTCAAGAAGCCTTTCGCTAAGGCTGTTCTTGTGGAATTTGCAAAGTGATATTTGGAAGCCCATAGAGGCTATGGTGAAAAGAAATATCTTCCGTTAAAAACTGGAAAGAAGCTTTCTGAGAAACTGCTTTGTGTTCTGTTAATTCATCTCACAGAGTTACAGCTTTCCTTCAAAAGCCTTTCGCTAAGTCTGTTCTTGTGGAATTGGCAAAGTGATATTTGGAAGCCCATAGAGGGCTATGGTGAAAAAAAAATATCTTCCGTTAAAAACTGGAAAGAAGCTTTCTGAGAAACTGCTTTGTGTTCTGATAATTCATCTCACAGAGTTACATCTTTCCTTCAAGAAGCCTTTCGCTAAGACTGTTCTTGTGGAATTGGCAAAGTGATATTTGGAAGCCCAGAGGGCTATGGTGAAAAAGGAAATATCTTCCGTTAAAAACTGGAAAGAAGCTTTCTGAGAAACTGCTTTGTGTTCTGTTAATTCATCTCACAGAGTTACATCTTTCCTTCAAGAAGCCTTTCGCTAAGACTGTTCTTGTGGAATTGGCAAAGTGATATTTGGAAGCCCATAGAGGGCTATGGTGAAAAAGGAAATATCTTCCGTTAAAAACTGGAAAGAAGCTTTCTGAGAAACTGCTTTGTGTTCTGTTAATTCATCTCACAGAGTTACATCTTTCCTTCAAGAAGCCTTTCGCTAAGCTGTTCTTGTGGAATTGGCAAAGTGATATTTGGAAGCCCATAGAGGGCTATGGTGAAAAAAATATCTTCCGTTAAAACTGGAAAGAAGCTTTCTGAGAAACTGCTTTGTGTTCTGTTAATTCATCTCACAGAGTTACATCTTTCCTTCAAGAAGCCTTTCTCTAAGACTGTTCTTGTGGAATTGGCAAAGTGATATTTGGAAGCCCATAGAGGGCTATGGTGAAAAGGAAATATCTTCCGTTAAAAACTGGAAAGAAGCTTTCTGAGAAACTGCTTTGTGTTCTGTTAATTCATCTCACAGAGTTACATCTTTCCTTCAAGAAGCCTTTCGCTAAGGCTGTTCTTGTGGAATTGGCAAAGTGATATTTGGAAGCCCATAGAGGCTATGGTGAAAAGGAAATATCTTCCGTTAAAAACTGGAAAGAAGCTTTCTGAGAAACTGCTTTGTGTTCTGTTAATTCATCTCACAGAGTTACATCTTTCCCTTCAAGAAGCCTGTCGCTAAGTCTGTTCTTGTGGAATTGGCAAAGTGATATTTGGAAGCCCATAGAGGGCAATGGTGAAAAAGGAAATATCTTCCGTTAAAAACTGGAAAGAAGCTTTCTGAGAAACTGCTTTGTGTTCTGTTAATTCATCTCACAGAGTTACAGCTTTCCTTCAAGAAGCCTTTCTCTAAGACTGTTCTTGTGGAATTGGCAAAGTGATATTTGGAAGCCCATAGAGGGCTATGGTGAAAAAGGAAATATCTTCCGTTAAAAACTGGAAAGAAGCTTTCTGAGAAACTGCTTTGTGTTCTGTTAATTCATCTCACAGAGTTACATCTTTCCTTCAAGAAGCCTTTCTCTAAGACTGTTCTTGTGGAATTGCAAAGTGATATTTGGAAGCCCATAGAGGGCTATGGTGAAAAAGGAAATATCTTCCGTTAAAAACTGGAAGGAAGGTTTCTGAGAAACTGCTTTGTGTTCTGATAATTCATCTCACAGAGTTACATCTTTCCTTCAAGAAGCCTTTCGCTAAGTCTGTTCTTGTGGAATTGGCAAAGTGATATTTGGAAGCCCATAGAGGGCTATGGTGAAAAGGAAATATCTTCCTTTAAAAACTGGAAAGAAGCTTTCTGAGAAACTGCTTTGTGTTCTGTTAATTCATCTCACAGAGTTACATCTTTCCCTTCAAGAAGCCTTTCGCTAAGGCTGTTCTTGTGGAATTGGCAAAGTGATATTTGGAAGCCCATAGAGGCTATGGTGAAAAAGGAAATATCTTCCGTTAAAAACTGGAAAGAAGCTTTCTGAGAAACTGCTTTGTGTTCTGTTAATTCATCTCACAGAGTTACAGCTTTCCTTCAAGAAGCCTTTCGCTAAGCTGTTCTTGTGGAATTGGCAAAGTGATATTTGGAAGCCCATAGAGGGCTATGGTGAAAAAAATATCTTCCGTTAAAAACTGGAAAAAGCTTTCTGAGAAACTGCTTTGTGTTCTGTTAATTCATCTCACAGAGTTACATCTTTCCCTTCAAAAGCCTTTCTCTAAGACTGTTCTTGTGGAATTGGCAAAGTGATATTTGGAAGCCCATAGAGGCTATGGTGAAAAGGAAATATCTTCCGTTAAAAACTGGAAAGAAGCTTTCTGAGAAACTGCTTTGTGTTCTGTTAATTCATCTCACAGAGTTACAGCTTTCCCTTCAAGAAGCCTTTCACTAAGGCTGTTCTTGTGGAATTGGCAAAGTGATATTTGGAAGCCCATAGAGGGCTATGGTGAAAAAGGAAATATCTTCCGTTAAAAACTGGAAAGAAGCTTTCTGAGAAACTGCTTTGTGTTCTGTTAATTCATCTCACAGAGTTACAGCTTTCACCTCAAGAAGCCTTTCTCTAAGACTGTTCTTGTGGAATTTGCAAAGTGATATTTGGAAGCCCATAGAGGGCTATGGTGAAAAGGAAATATCTTCCGTTAAAAACTGGAAAGAAGCTTTCTGAGAAACTGCTTTGTGTTCTGTTAATTCATCTCACAGAGTTACAGCTTTCCCTTCAAGAAGCCTTTCGCTAAGGCTGTTCTTGTGGAATTGGCAAAGTGATATTTGGAAGCCCATAGAGGGCTATGGTGAAAAGGAAATATCTTCCGTTAAAAACTGGAAAGAAGCTTTCTGAGAAACTGCTTTGTGTTCTGTTAATTCATCTCACAGAGTTACAGCTTTCACCTCAAGAAGCCTTTCTCTAAGACTGTTCTTGTGGAATTGGCAAAGTGATATTTGGAAGCCCATAGAGGGCTATGGTGAAAAGGAAATATCTTCCGTTAAAAACTGGAAAGAAGCTTTCTGAGAAACTGCTTTGTGTTCTGTTAATTCATCTCACAGAGTTACAGCTTTCACCTCAAGAAGCCTTTCTCTAAGACTGTTCTTGTGGAATTGGCAAAGTGATATTTGGAAGCCCATAGAGGGCTATGGTGAAAAAGGAAATATCTTCCATTAAAAACTGGAAAGAAGCTTTCTGAGAAACTGCTTTGTGTTCTGTTAATTCATCTCACAGAGTTACATCTTTCCCTTCAATAAGCCTTTCGCTAAGTCTGTTCTTGTGGAATTGGCAAAGTGATATTTGGAAGCCCATAGAGGGCTATGGTGAAAAAGGAAATATCTTCCATTAAAAACTGGAAAGAAGCTTTCTGAGAAACTGCTTTGTGTTCTGTTAATTCATCTCACAGAGTTACATCTTTCCCTTCAATAAGCCTTTCGCTAAGGCTGTTCTTGTGGAATTGGCAAAGTGATATTTGGAAGCCCATAGAGGGCTATGGTGAAAAGGAAATATCTTCCGTTAGAAACTGGAAAGAAGCTTTCTGAGAAACTGCTTTGTGTTCTGTTAATTCATCTCACAGAGTTACAGCTTTCAGCTCAAGAAGCCTTTCTCTAAGACTGTTCTTGTGGAATTTGCAAAGTGATATTTGGAAGCCCATAGAGGGCTGTGGTGAAAAAGGAAATATCTTCCGTTAAAAACTGGAAAGAAGCTTTCTGAGAAACTGCTTTGTGTTCTGATAATTCACCTCACAGAGTTACATTTTTCCCTTCAAGAAGCCTTTCGCTAATGCTGTTCTTGTGGAATTGGCAAAGTGATATTTGGAAGCCCATAGAGGGCTATGGTGAAAAAGGAAATATCTTCCGTTAAATACTGGAAAGAAGCTTTCTGAGAAACTGCTTTGTGTTCTGTTAATTCATCTCACAAAGTTACAGCTTTCACCTCAAAAGCCTTTCTCTAAGACTGTTCTTGTGGAATTGGCAAGGTGATATTTGGAAGCCCATAGAGGGCTATGGTGAAAAAGGAAATATCTTTTGTTAAAAACTGGAAAGAAGCTTTCAGAGAAACTGCTTTGTGTTCTGTTAATTCATCTCACAGAGTTACAGCTTTCCCTTCAAGAAGCCTTTCGCTAAGGATGCTCTTGTGGAATTGGCAAAGTGATATTTGGAAGCCAATAGAGGGCTATGGTGAAAAAGGAAATATCATCCGTTAAAAACTGGAAAGAAGCTTTCTGAGAAACTGCTTTGTGTTCTGTTAATTCATCTCACAGAGTTACAGCTTTCACCTCAAGAAGCCTTTCTCTGAGACTGTTCTTGTGGAATTTGCAAAGTGATATTTGGAAGCCCATAGAGGGCTATGGTGAAAAAGGAAATATCTTCCTTTAAAAACTGGAAAGCAGCTTTCTGAGAAACTGCTTTGTGTTCTGTTAATTCATCTCACAGAGTTACAGCTTTCCCTTCAAGAAGCCTTCCGCCAATGCTGTTGTTGTGGAATTGGCAAAGTGATATTTGGAGGCTCACAGAGGGCTATAGTGAAAAAGGAAATATCTTCCGTTAAATACTGTTAGGAAGCTTTCTGAGAAACTGCTTTGGGTTCTGTTAATTCATCTCACTGAATTACATCTTTCCCTTCAAGAAGCCTTTCGCTAATGCTGTTCTTGTGGAATTGGCAAAGTGATATTTCGAAGCCCATAGAGGGCTATGGTGAAAAAGGAAATATATTACATTAAAAACTGCAAAGAAGCTTTCTGAGAAACTGCTTTGTGTTCTGTTAATTCATCTCATAGAGTTACAGCTTTCACCTCAAGAAGCCTTTCTCTAACACTGTTCTTGTGGAGTTTGCAAAGTGATATTTGGAAGCCCATAGAGGGCTGTGGTGTAAAAGGAAATATCTTCGGTTAAAAACTGGAAAGAAGCTTTCTGAGAAACTGCTTTGTGTTCTGTTAATTCATCTTACAGAGTTACATCTTTCCCTTCAAGAAGCCTTTGGCTAGTGCTGTTCTTGTGGAATTGGCAAAGTGATATTTGGGAGCCCATAGAGGGCTATGGCGAAAAAGGAAATATCTTCCGTTAAAAACTGGAAAGAAGCTTTCTGGGAAACTGCTTTGTGTTGTGTTAATTCATCTCACAGAGTTACAGCTTTCACCTCAAGAAGCATTTCTCTAAGACTGTTCTTGTGGAATTGGCAAAGAGATATTTGGAAGCCCATAGAGGGCTATGGTGAAAAGGAAATATCTTCCGTTAAAAACTGGAAAGAAGCTTTCTGAGAAACTGCTTTGTGTTCTGATAATTCATCTCACAGAGTTACATCTTTCCCTTCAATAAGTCTTTCGCTAAGGCTGTTCTTGTGGAATTGGCAAAGTGATATTTGGAAGCCCATAGAGGGCTATGGTGAAAAAGGAAATATCTTCCGTTAAAAACTGGAAAGAAGCTTTCTGAGAAACTGCTTTGTGTTCTGTTAATTCATCTCACAGAGTTACAGCTTTCACCTCAAGAAGCCTTTCTCTAAGACTGTTCTTGTGGAATTTGCAAAGTCATATTTGGAAGCCCATAGAGGGCTATGGTGAAAAAGGAAATATCTTGCATTAAAAACTGGAAAGAAGCTTGTTGAGAAACTGCTTTGTGTTCTGTTAATTCATCTCACAGAGTTACATCTTTCCCCTCAAGAAGCCTTTCGCTAAGCCTTTTCTAGTGGAATTGGCAAAGTGATATTTGGAAGCCCATAGAGGGCTATGGTGAAAAAGGAAATATCTTCCGTTAAAAACTGGAAAGAAGCTTTCAGAGAAACTGCTTTGTGTTCTGTTAATTCATCTCACAGAGTTACATCTTTCCTTCAAGAAGCCTTTCTAAGACTGTTCTTGTGGAATTGGCAAAGGATATTTGGAAGCCCATAGAGGGCTATGGTGAAAAGGAAATATCTTCCATTAAAAACTGGAAAGAAGCTTTCTGAGAAACTGCTTTGTGTTCTGTTAATTCATCTCACAGAGTTACATCTTTCCTTCAAGAAGCCTGTCGCTAAGTCTGTTCTTGTGGAATTGGCAAGTGATATTTGGAAGCCCATAGAGGCAATGGTGAAAAGGAAATATCTTCCGTTAAAAACTGGAAAGAAGCTTTCTGAGAAACTGCTTTGTGTTCTGTTAATTCATCTCACAGAGTTACAGCTTTCCTTCAAGAAGCCTTTCGCTAAGACTGTTCTTGTGGAATTGGCAAAGTGATATTTGGAAGCCCATAGAGGGCAATGGTGAAAAAGGAAATATCTTCCTTTAAAACTGGAAAGAAGCTTGAGAAACTGCTTTGTGTTCTGTTAATTCATCTCACAGAGTTACAGCTTTCCTTCAAGAAGCCTTTCGCTAAGTCTGTTCTTGTGGAATTGGCAAGTGATATTTGGAAGCCCATAGAGGGCAATGGTGAAAAAGGAAATATCTTCCGTTAAAAACTGGAAAGAAGCTTTCTGAGAAACTGCTTTGTGTTCTGTTAATTCATCTCACAGAGTTACATCTTTCCTTCAAGAAGCCTTCGCTAAGGCTGTTCTTGTGGAATTTGCAAAGTGATATTTGAAGCCCATAGAGGGCTATGGTGAAAAAGGAAATATCTTCCATTAAAACTGGAAAGAAGCTTTCTGAGAAACTGCTTTGTGTTCTGTTAATTCATCTCACAGAGTTACATGTTTCCTTCAAGAAGCCTTTCGCTAAGACTGTTCTTGTGGAATTGGCAAAGTGATATTTGGAAGCCCATAGAGGGCAATGGTGAAAAAGGAAATATCTTCCATTAAAACTGAAAGAAGCTTTCTGAGAAACTGCTTTGTGTTCTGTTAATTCATCTCACAGAGTTACATCTTTCCTTCAAGAAGCCTTTCGCTAATGCTGTTCTTGTGGAATTGGAAAAGTGATATTTGGAAGCCCATAGAGGGCTATGGTGGAAAAGGAAATATCTTCCATTAAAACTGGAAAGAAGCTTGAGAAACTGCTTTGTGTTCTGTTAATTCATCTCACAGAGTTACATCTTTCCCTTCAAGAAGCCTTCGCTAAGGCTGTTCTTGTGGAATTGGCAAGGTGATATTTGGAAGCCCATAGAGGGCTATGGTGAAAAGGAAATATCTTCCTTTAAAAACTGGAAAGAAGCTTTCTGAGAAACTGCTTTGTGTTCTGTTAATTCATCTCACAGAGTTACATCTTTCCCTTCAAGAAGCCTTTCGCTAAGGCTGTTCTTGTGGAATTGGCAAAGTGATATTTGGAAGCCCTTAGAGGGCTATGGTGAAAAGGAAATATCTTCCGTTAAATACTGGAAAGAAGCTTTCTGAGAAACTGCTTTGTGTTCTGTAATTCATCTCACAGAGTTACAGCTTTCCCTCAAGAAGTCTTAATCTAAGACTGTTCTTGTGGAATTGGCAAAGTGATATTTGGAAGCCCTTAGAGGGCTATGGTGAAAAGGAAATATCTTCCGTTAAAAACTGGAAAGAAGCTTTCTGAGAAACTGCTTTGTGTTCTGTTAATTCATCTCACAGAGTTACATCTTTCCTTCAAGAAGCCTTCGCTAAGGCTGTTCTTGTGGAATTGGCAAAGTGATATTTGGAAGCCCTTAGAGGGCTATGGTGGAAAAGGAAATATCTTCCGTTAAAAACTGAAAGAAGCTTGAGAAACTGCTTTGTGTTCTGTTAATTCATCTCACAGAGTTACATCTTTCCCTTCAAGAAGCCTTTCGCTAATGCTGTTCTTGTGGAATTGGCAAAGTGATATTTGGAAGCCCATAGAGGGCTATGGTGAAAAGGAAATATCTTCCGTTAAAAACTGAAAGAAGCTTTCTGAGAAACTGCTTTGTGTTCTGTTAATTCATCTCACAGAGTTACATCTTTCCTTCAAGAAGCCTTCGCTAAGACTGTTCTTGTGGAATTGGCAAAGTGATATTTGGAAGCCCATAGAGGGCTATGGTGAAAAGGAAATATCTTCCGTTAAAAACTGGAAAGAAGCTTTCTGAGAAACTGCTTTGTGTTCTGTTAATTCATCTCACAGAGTTACAGCTTTCCCTCAAGAAGCCTTTCTCGCTAAGACTGTTCTTGTGGAATTGGCAAAGTGATATTTGGAAGCCCATAGAGGGCTATGGTGAAAAGGAAATATCTTCGTTAAAAACTGGAAAGAAGCTTTCTGAGAAACTGCTTTGTGTTCTGTTAATTCATCTCACAGAGTTACATCTTTCCCTTCAAGAAGCCTTTCGCTAATGCTGTTCTTGTGGAATTGGCAAAGTGATATTTGAAGCCCATAGAGGCTATGGTGAAAAGGAAATATCTTCCATTAAAACTGGAAAGAAGCTTTCTGAGAAACTGCTTTGTGTTCTGTTAATTCATCTCACAGAGTTACATCTTTCCTTCAAGAAGCCTTCGCTAAGGCTGTTCTTGTGGAATTGGCAAAGTGATATTTGGAAGCCCATAGAGGGCTATGGTGAAAAGGAAATATCTTCCGTTAAATACTGGAAAGAAGCTTTCTGAGAAACTGCTTTGTGTTCTGTTAATTCATCTCACAGAGTTACATCTTTCCTTCAAGAAGCCTTCGCTAAGACTGTTCTTGTGGAATTGGCAAAGGATATTTGGAAGCCCATAGAGGGCTATGGTGAAAAGGAAATATCTTCCGTTAAAAACTGGAAAGAAGCTTTCTGAGAAACTGCTTTGTGTTCTGATTAATTCATCTCACAGAGTTACATCTTCCTTCAAGAAGCCTTTCGCTAAGGCTGTTCTTGTGGAATTGGCAAAGTGATATTTGGAAGCCCATAGAGGGCTATGGTGAAAAGGAAATATCTTCCGTTAAAACTGGAAAGAAGCTTGAGAAACTGCTTTGTGTTCTGTTAATTCATCTCACAGAGTTACATCTTTCCTTCAAGAAGCCTTTCGCTAAGACTGTTCTTGTGGAATTGGCAAGTGATATTTGGAAGCCCATAGAGGGCTATGGTGAAAAGGAAATATCTTCCGTTAAATACTGGAAAGAAGCTTTCTGAGAAACTGCTTTGTGTTCTGTTAATTCATCTCACAGAGTTACATCTTTCCTTCAATAAGCCTCTCGCTAAGGCTGTTCTTGTGGAATTGGCAAGTGATATTTGGAAGCCCATAGAGGGCTATGGTGAAAAGGAAATATCTTCCGTTAATACTGGAAGAAGCTTTCTGAGAAACTGCTTTGTGTTCTGTTAATTCATCTCACAGAGTTACAGCTTTCCTCAAGAAGCCTTTCGCTAAGACTGTTCTTGTGGAATTTGCAAAGTGATATTTGGAAGTTCATAGAGGGCTATGGTGAAAAGGAAATATCTTCCGTTAAATACTGGAAAGAAGCTTTCTGAGAAACTGCTTTGTGTTCTGTTAATTCATCTCACAGAGTTACATCTTTCCTTCAAGAAGCCTTTCTCTAAGACTGTTCTTGTGGAATTGGCAAAGTGATATTTGGAAGCCCATAGAGGGCTATGGTGAAAAGGAAATATCTTCCTTTAAATACTGGAAAGAAGCTTTCTGAGAAACTGCTTTGTGTTCTGTTAATTCATCTCAGAGTTACAGCTTTCCCTCAAAAAGCCTTTCTCTAAGACTGTTCTTGTGGAATTGGCAAAGTGATATTTGGAAGCCCATAGGGCTATGGTGAAAAGGAAATATCTTCCTTTAAATACTGGAAAGAAGCTTGAGAAACTGCTTTGTGTTCTGTTAATTCATCTCACAGAGTTACAGCTTTCCCCTCAAGAAGCCTTTCTCTAAGACTGTTCTTGTGGAATTGGCAAAGTGATATTTGGAAGCCCATAGAGGGCTATGGTGAAAAAGGAAATATCTTCGGTTAAAAACTGGAAAGATGCTTTCTGAGAAACTGCTTTGTGTTCTGTTAATTCATCTCACAGAGTTACATCTTTCCCTTCAAGAAGCCTTTCGCTAATGCTGTTCTTGTGGAATTGGCAAAGTGATATTTGGAAGCCCATAGAGGGCTATGGTGAAAGAGGAAATATCTTCCATTAAAAACTGGAAAGAAGCTTTCTGAGAAACTGCTTTGTGTTCTGTTAATTCATCTCACAGGGTTACAGCTTTCCCTTCAAGAAGCCTGTCGCTAAGTCTGTTATTGTGGAATTGGCCAAGTGATATTTGGAAGCCCATAGAGGGCAGTGGTGAAAAAGGAAATATCTTCCTTTAAAAACTGGAAAGAAGCTTTCTGAGAAACAGCTTTGTGTTCTGATAATTGATCTCACAGAGTTACATCTTTCCCTTCAAGAAGCCTGTCGCTAAGTCTGTTCTTGTGGAATTGGCAAAGTGATATTTGGAAGCCCATGGAGGGCTATGGTGAAAAAGGAAATATCTTGAGTTAAAAACTGGAAAGAAGCTTTCTGAGAAACTGCTTTGTGTTCTGTTAATTCATCTCACAGGGTTACAGATTTCACCTCAAGAAGCCTTTCTCTAAGACTGTTCTTGTGGAATTTGCAAAGTGATATTTGGAAGCCCATAGAGGGCTATGGTGAAAAAGGAAATATCTTCCTTTAAAAACTGGAAAGAAGCTTTCTGAGAAACTGCTTTGTGTTCTGATAATTCATCTCACAGAGTTACATCTTTCCTTCAAGAAGCCTTTCGCTAAGGCTGTTCTTGTGGAATTGCAAAGTGATATTTGGAAGCCCATAGAGGGCTATGGTGAAAAGGAAATATCTTCCGTTAAATACTGGAAAGAAGCTTTCTGAGAAACTGCTTTGTGTTCTGTTAATTCATCTCACAGAGTTACAGCTTTCCCTCAAGAAGTCTTAATCTAAGACTGTTCTTGTGGAATTGGAAAAGTGATATTTGGAAGCCCATAGAGGCTATGGTGAAAAGGAAATATCTTCCTTTAAAATCTGGAAAGAAGATTTCTGAGAAACTGCTTTGTGTTCTGATAATTCATCTCACAGAGTTACATCTTTCCTTCAAGAAGCCTCTCGCTAGGCTGTTCTTGTGGAATTGGCAAAGTGATATTTGGAAGCCCATAGAGGGCTATGGTGAAAAGGAAATATCTTCCATTAAAACTGGAAAGAAGCTTTCTGAGAAACTGCTTGTGTTCTGTTAATTCATCTCACAGAGTTACATCTTTCCCTTCAAGAAGCCTTTCGCTAATGCTGTTCTTGTGGAATTGGCAAAGTGATATTTGAAGCCCATAGAGGGCTACGGTGAAAAAGGAAATATCTTCCGTTAAATACTGGAAAGAAGCTTGAGAAACTGCTTTGTGTTCTGTTAATTCATCTCACAGAGTTACACCTTTCCCTCAAGAAGTCTTTCTCTAAGACTGTTCTTGTGGAATTGGCAAAGTGATATTTGGAAGCCCATAGAGGGCTATGGTGAAAAAGGAAATATCTTCCGTTTAATACTGGAAAGAATCTTTCTCAGAAGTTGCTTTGTGTTCTGGTAATTCATCTCACAGAGATACAGCTTTCCCCTCAAAAAGCCTTAATCTAAGACTGTTCTTGTGGAATTGGCTAAGTGATATTTGAAAGCCCTTAGAGGGCTATGGTGAAAATGGAAATATCTTCGGTTAAAAACTGGAAAGAAGCTTTCTGAGAAACTCCTTTGTGTTCTGTTAATTCATCTCAAAGAGTTACATCTTTCCCTTCAAGAAGCCTTTCTCTAATGCTGTTCTTGTGGAATTCGCAAAGTGATATTTGGAAGCAAATAGAGGGCTATGGTGAAAAAGGAAATATCTTCCATTAAAAACTGGAGAAAAGCTTTCTGAGAAACTGCTTTGTGTTCTGTTAATTCATCTCACAGAGTTACATCTTTCCTTCAAGAAGCCTTTCGCTAAGGCTGTTCTTGTGGAATTGGCAAAGTGATATTTGAAGCCCATAGAGGGCAATGGTGAAAAAGGAAATATCTTCCGTTAAAATGGAAAGAAGCTTTCTGAGAAACTGCTTGTGTTCTGTTAATTCATCTCACAGAGTTACAGCTTTCCCTTCAAGAAGCCTGTCGCTAAGTCTGTTCTTGTGGAATTGGCAAAGTGATATTTGGAAGCCCATAGAGGGCTATGGTGAAAATGGAAATATCTTCCGTTAAAAACTGGAAAGAAGCTTGAGAAACTGTTTTGTGTTCTGTTTATTCATCTCACAGAGTTACAGCTTTCCTTCAAGAAGCCTTTCTAAGGCTGTTCTTGTGGAATTGGCAAAGTGATATTTGAAGCCCATAGATGGCAACGGTGAAAAAGGAAATATCTTCCGTTAAAAACTGGAAAGAAGCTTTCTGAGAAACTGCTTTGTGTTCTGTTAATTCATCTCACAGAGTTACAGCTTTACCTTCTAGAAGCCTTTCGCTAAGGCTGTTCTTGTGGAATTGGCACAGTGATATTTGGAAGCCCATAGAGGGCTATGGTGAAAAAGGAAATAACTTCCATTTAAAACTAGAAAGAAGCTTTCTGAAAAACTGCTTTGTGTTCTGTTAATTCATCTCACAGGGTTACAGCTTTCACCTCAAGGAGCCTTTCTCTAAGACTGTTCTTGTGGAATTTGCAAAGTGATATTTGGAAGCCGATAGAGGGCTATGGTGAAAAGGAAATATCTTCGGTTAAAAACTGGAAAGAAGCTTTCTGAGAAACTGCTTTGTGTTCTGTTAATTCATCTCACAGAGTTACAGCTTTCCCTTCAAGAAGCCTGTCGCTAAGTCTGTTATTGTGGAATTGGCAAAGTGATATTTGGAAGCCCATAGAGGGCAGTGGTGAAAAAGGAAATATCTTCCGTTAAAAACTGGAAAGAAGCTTTCTGAGAAACTGCTTTGTGTTCTCTTAATTCATCTCACTGAGTTACAGCTTTCCCTTCAAGAAGCCTTTCGCTAAGGCTGTTCTTGTGGAATTGGCAAAGTGATATTTGGAAGCCCTTAGAGGGCTATGGTGAAAAAGGAAATATCTTCCGTTAAAAACTGGAAAGAAGCTTTCTGTGAAACTGCTTTGTGTTCCGTTAATTCATCTCACAGAGTTACAGCTTTCACCTAAAGAAGCCTTTCTCTAAGACTGTTCTTGTGGAATTGGCAAAGTGATATTTGGAAGCCCATAGAGGGCTATGGTGAAAAAGGAAATATCTTCCTTTAAAAACTGGAAAGAAGCTTTCTGAGAAACTCCTTTGTGTTCTGATAATTCATCTCACAGAGTCACATCTTCCCCTACAAGAAGCCTTTCGCTAATGCTGTTCTTGTGGTATTAGCAAAGTGATATTTGGAAGCCGTTAGAGGGCTATGGTAAAAGAGGAAATATCTTCCGTTAAATACTGGAAAGAAGCTTTCTGAGAAACTGTTTTGCGTTCTGTTAATTCAACTCACAGAGGTACAGCTTTCCCCTCAAGAAGTCTTAATCTAAGACTGTTCTTGTGGAGATTGCAAAGTGATATTTGGAAGCCCATAGAGGGCTATGGTGAAAAAGGAAATATCTTCCGTTAAAAACTGGAAAGAAGCTTTCTGAGAAACTGTTTTGTGTTCCGTTAATTCATCTTACAGAGTTACATCTTTCCCTTCAAGAAGCCTGTCGCTGAGTCTGTTCTTGTGGAATTGGCAAATTGATATTTGGATGCCCATAGAGGGCAATGGTGAAAAAGGAAATATATTCTGTTAAAAACTGGTAAGAAGCTTTGTGAGAAACTGCTTTGTGTTCTGTTAATTCATCTCACAGAGTTACACCTTTCCCCTCAAGAAGCCTTTCTCTGAGACCGTTCTTGTTGAATTTGCAAAGTGATATTTGGTAGCCCATAAAGGGCTATGGTGAAAAAGGAAATATCTTCCGTTAAAAACTGGAAAGAAGCTTGAGAAACTGCTTTGTGTTCTGTTAATCCATCTCACAGAGTTACAGCTTTCCTCAAAAGCCTTTCTCTAAGAATGTTCTTGTGGAATTTGCAAAGTGATATTTGGAAGCCCAAAGAGGGCTATGGTGAAAAGGAAATATCTTCGGTTAAAAACTGGAAAGATGCTTTCTGAGAAACTGCTTTGTGTTCTGTTAATTCATCTCACAGAGTTACATCTTTCCTTCAAGAAGCCTGTCGCTAAGTCTGTTCTTGTGAATTGGCAAAGTGATATTTGGAAGCCCATAGAGGGCAGTGGTGAAAAGGAAATATCTTCCGTTAAAAACTGGAAAGAAGCTTGAGAAACTGCTTTGTGTTCTCTTAATTCATCTCACAGAGTTACATCTTTCCTTCAAGAAGCCTTTCTAAGGCTGTTCTTGTGGAATTGGCAAAGTGATATTTGGAAGCCCATAGAGGGCTATGGTGAAAAGGAAATATCTTCCGTTAAAAACTGGAAAGAATCTTTCTGAGAAACTGCTTTGTGTTCTGTTAATTCATCTCACAGAGTTACATCTTTCCTTCAAGAAGCCTGTCGCTGAGTCTGTTCTTGTGGAATTGGCAAAGTGATATTTGGAAGCCCATAGAGGGCAATGGTGAAAAGGAAATATCTTCCGTTAAAAACTGGAAAGAAGCTTTCTGAGAAACTGCTTTGTGTTCTGTTAATTCATCTCACAGAGTTACAGCTTTCCTCAAGAAGCCTTTCTCTAAGACTGTTCTTGTGGAATTGGCAAAGTGATATTTGGAAGCCCATAGAGGGCTATGGTGAAAAGGAAATATCTTCCTTTAAAACTGGAAAGAAGCTTTCTGAGAAACTGCTTTGTGTTCTGATAATTGATCTCACAGAGTTACATCTTTCCTTCAAGAAGCCTTCGCTAATGCTGTTCTTGTGGAATTTGCAAAGTGATATTTGGAAGCCCATAGAGGGCAGTGGTGAAAAAGGAAATATCTTCCGTTAAATACTGGAAAGAAGCTTTCTGAAACTGCTTTGTGTTCTGTTTATCCATCTCACAGAGTTACAGCTTTCCCTCAAGAAGCCTTTCTCTAAGACTGTTCTTGTGGAATTTGCAAAGTGATATTTGGAAGCCCATAGAGGGCTATGGTGAAAAGGAAATATCTTCCGTTAAAAACTGGAAAGATGCTTTCTGAGAAACTGCTTTGTGTTCTGTTAATTCATCTCACAGAGTTACATCTTTCCTTCAAGAAGCCTTTCGCTAAGTCTGTTCTTGTGGAATTGGCAAAGTGATATTTGGAAGCCCAGAGGGCTATGGTGAAAGAGGAAATATCTTCCATTAAAACTGGAAAGAAGCTTTCTGAGAAACTGCTTTGTGTTCTGTTAATTCATCTCACAGAGTTACAGCTTTCCTTCAAGAAGCCTTTCGCTAAGCTGTTCTTGTGGAATTGGCAAGTGATATTTGAAGCCCATAGAGCCAGTGGTGAAAAAGGAAATATCTTCCTTTAAAACTGGAAAGAAGCTTTCTGAGAAACTGCTTTGTGTTCTGATAATTGATCTCACAGAGTTACATCTTTCCTTCAAGAAGCCTTTCGCTAAGACTGTTCTTGTGGAATTGGCAAAGTGATATTTGGAAGCCCATAGAGGGCTATGGTGAAAAGGAAATATCTTCCGTTAAAAACTGGAAAGATGCTTTCTGAGAAACTGCTTTGTGTTCTGTTAATTCATCTCACAGAGTTACATCTTTCCCTTCAAGAAGCCTTTCGCTAATGCTGTTCTTCTGGAATTCGCAAAGTGATATTTGGAGCCCCTAGAGGGCTATGGTGAAAGAGGAAATATCTTCCATTAAAAACTGGAAAGAAGCTTTCTGAGAAACTGCTTTCTGTTCTGTTAATTCATCTCACAGAGTTACAGCTTTCCCTTCAAGAACCCTGTGGCTAAGTCTGTTCTTGTGGAATTGGCAAAGTGATATTTGGAAGCCAATGGAGGGCTATGGTGAAAAAGGAAATATCTTGAGTTAAAAACTGGAAAGAAGCTTTCTGAGAAACTGCTTTGTGTTCTGTTAATTCGTCTCACAGAGTTACATGATTCCCTTCAAGAAGCCTTTTGCTAAGGCTGTTCTTGTGGAATTGGCAAAGTGATATTTGGAAGCCCTTAGAGGGCTATGGTGAAAAAGGAAATATCTTCCTTTAAAAACTGGAAAGAAGCTTTCTGAGAAACTGCTTTGTGTTCTTATAATTCATCTCACAGAGTTACATCTTTCCCTTCAATAAGCCTTCTGCTAAGGCTGTTCTTGTGGAATTGGCAAAGTGATATTTGGAAGCCCTTAGAGGGCTATGGTGAAAAAGGAAATATCTTCCGTTAAATACTGGAAACAAGCTTTCTGAGAAACTGCTTTGTGTTCTGATAATTCATCTCACAGAGTTACAGCTTTCCCTTCAAGAAGCCTTTCGCTAAGGCTGTTCTTGTGGAATTCCAAAGTGATATTTGGAAGCCCATAGAGGGCTACGGTGAAATAGGAAATATCTTCCATTAAAAACTGGAAAGAAGCTTTCTGCGAAACTGCTTTGTGTTCTGTAATTCATCTCACAGTGTTACAGCTTTCCCTTAAAGAAGCCTGTCGCTAAGTCTGTTCTTGTGGAATTGGCAAAGTGATATTTCGAAGCCCATAGAGGGCAGTGGTGAAAAAGGAAATATCTTCCGTTAAAAACTGGAAAGAGCTTTCTGAGTAACTGCTTTGTGTTCTCTTAATTCATCTCACTGAGTTACAGCTTTCCCTTCAAGAAGCCTTTCTCTAAGGCTGTTCTTGTGGAATTGGCAAAGTGATATTTGGAAGCCCATAGAGGGCTATGGTGAAAAAGGAAATATCTTGCGTTAAAAACTGGAAAGAAGCTTTCTCAGAAACTGCTTTGTGTTCTGGTAATTCATCTCACAGAGATACAGCTTTCCCCTCAAAAAGCCTTAATGTAAGACTGTTCTTGTGGAATTGGCTAAGTGATATTTGGAAGCCCATAGAGGGCTATGGTGAAAAAGGAAATATCTTCGGTTAAAAACTGGAAAGAAGCTTTCTGAGAAACTGCTTTGTGTTCTGGTAATTCATCTCAAAGAGTTACATCTTTCCCTTCAAGAAGCCTTTCGCTAATGCTGTTCTTGTGGAATTCGCAAAGTGATATTTGGAAGCAAATAGAGGGCTATGGTGAAAAAGGAAATATCTTCCATTAAAAACTGGAAAAAAGCTTTCTGAGAAACTGCTTTGTGTTATGTTAATTCATCTTACAGAGTTACATCTTTCCCTTCAAGAAGCCTGTCGCTAAGTCTGTTCTTGTGGAATTGGCAAAGTGGTATTTGGAAGCCCGTAGAGGGCAATGGTGAAAAAGGAAATATCTTCCGTTAAAAACTGGAAAGAAGCTTTCTGTGAAACTGCTTTGTGTTCCGTTAATTCATCTCACAGAGTTACAGCTTTCACCTAAAGAAGCCTTTCTCTAAGACTGTTCTTGTGGAATTGGCAAAGTGATATTTGGAAGCCCATAGAGGGCTATGGTGAAAAAGGAAATATCTTCCGTTAAATACTGGAAAGAAGCTTTCTGAGAAACTGCTTTGTGTTCTGATAATTCATCTCACAGAGTTACAGGTTTCCCTTCAAGAAGCCTTTCGCTAAGGCTGTTCTTGTGGAATTCCAAACAGATATTTGGAAGCCCATAGAGGGCTTCGGTGAAACAGGAAATATCTTCCATTAAAAACTGGAAAGAAGCTTTATGCGAAACTGCTTTGTGTTCTGTAATTCATCTCACAGAGTTACAGGTTTCCCTTAAAGAAGCCTGTCGCTAAGTCTGTTCTTGTGGAATTGGCAAAGTGATATTTGGAAGCCCATAGAGGGCAGTGGTGAAAAAGGAAATATCTTCCGTTAAAAACTTGAAAGAGCTTTCTGAGAAACTGCTTTGTGTTCTCTTAATTCATCTCACTGAGTTACAGCTTTCCCTTCAAGAAGCCTTTCTCTAAGGCTGTTCTTGTGGAATTGGCAAAGTGATATTTGGAAGCCCATAAAGGGCTATGGTGAAAAAGGAAATATCTTCCGTTAAAAACTGGAAAGAAGCTTTCTGAGAAACTGTTTTGTGTTCCGTTAATTCATCTTACAGAGTTACATCTTTCCCTTCAAGAAGCCTGTCGCTGAGTCTGTTCTTGTGGAATTGGCAAAGTGATATTTGGAAGCCCATAGAGGGCAACGGTGAAAAAGAAAATATATTCTGTTAAAAACTGGAAAGAAGCTTTCTGAGAAACTGCTTTGTGCTCTGTTAATTCATCTCACAGAGTTACACCTTTCCCCTCAAGAAGCCTTTCTCTGAGACCGTTCTTGTTGAATTTGCAAAGTGATATTTGGAAGCCCATAAAGGGCTATGGTGAAAAAGGAAATATCTTCCTTTAAAAACTGGAAAGAAGCTTTCTGAGAAACTGCTTTGTGTTATGATAATTGATCTCACAGAGTTACATATTTCCCTTCAAGAAGCCTTTCGCTAAGGCTGTTCTTGTGGAATTCGCAAAGTGATATTTGGAAGCCCTTTGAGGGCTAAGGTGAAAACGGAAATATCTTCCGTTAAATACAGGAAAGAAGATTTCTGAGAAACTGCTTTGTGTTCTGTTAATCCATCTCACAGAGTTACAGCTTTCCCCTCAAGAAGCCTTTCTCTAAGAATGTTCTTGTGGAATTGGCAAAGTGATATTTGGAAGCCCATAGATTGCAGTGGTGAAAAAGGAAATACCTTCCGTTAAATACTGGAAAGAAGCTTTCTGAGAAACTGCTTTGTGTTCTGTTAATTCATCTCACAGAGTTACACCTTTCCCCTCAAGAAGTCTTTCTCTAAGACTGTTCTTGTGGAATTGGCAAAGTGATATTTGGAAGCCCATAGAGGGCTATGGTGAAAAAGGAAATATCTTCCGTTAAATACTGGAAAGAAGCTTTCTGAGAAACTGCTTTGTGTTCTGTTAATTCATCTCACAGAGTTACAGCTTTCCCTCAAGAAGCCTTTCTCTAAGACTGTTCTTGTGGAATTGGCAAAGTGATATTTGGAAGCCCATAGAGGGCTATGGTGAAAAAGGAAATATCTTCCGTTAAAAACTGGAAAGAAGCTTTCTGAGAAACTGCTTTGTGTTCTGTTAATTCATCTCACAGAGTTACAGCTTTCCCTTCAAGAAGCCTTTCGCTAAGTCTGTTCTTGTGGAATTGGCAAAGTGATATTTGGAAGCCCATACAGGGCTATGGTGAAAAAGGAAATATCTTCCGTTAAAAACTGGAAAGAAGCTTTCTGAGAAACTGCTTTGTGTTCTGTTAATTCATCTCACAGAGTTACAGCTTTCCCCTCAAGAAGTCTTAATCTAAGACTGTTCTTGTGGAATTGGAAAAGTGATATTTGGAAGCCCTTAGAGGGCTATGGTGAAAAAGGAAATATCTTCCTTTAAAATCTGGAAAGAAGCTTTCTGAGAAACTGCTTTGTGTTCTGATAATTCATCTCACAGAGTTACATCTTTCCTTCAAAAGCCTTTCGCTAAGCTGTTCTTGTGGAATTGGCAAAGTGATATTTGGAAGCCCATAGAGGGCTATGGTGAAAAGGAAATATCTTCCATTAAAAACTGGAAAGAAGCTTTCTGAGAAACTGCTTTGTGTTCTGTTAATTCATCTCACAGAGTTACATCTTTCCTTCAAGAAGCCTTTCTCTAAGACTGTTCTTGTGGAATTGGCAAAGTGATATTTGGAAGCCCATAGAGGGCTATGGTGAAAAAATATCTTCCGTTAAAAACTGGAAGAAGCTTTCTGAGAAACTGCTTTGTGTTCTGTTAATTCATCTCACAGAGTTACAGCTTTCCCTCAAAAGCCTTTCTCTAAGACTGTTCTTGTGGAATTGGCAAAGTGATATTTGGAAGCCCATAGAGGGCTATGGTGAAAAAGGAAATATCTTCGTTAAAAACTGGAAAGAAGCTTTCTGAGAAACTGCTTTGTGTTCTGTTAATTCATCTCACAGAGTTACAGCTTTCCTTCAAGAAGCCTTTCGCTAAGCTGTTCTTGTGGAATTGGCAAAGTGATATTTGGAAGCCCATAGAGGGCAGTGGTGAAAAGGAAATATCTTCCTTAAAAACTGGAAAGAAGCTTTCTGAGAAACTGCTTTGTGTTCTGATAATTCATCTCACAGAGTTACATCTTTCCTTCAAGAAGCCTTCGCTAAGGCTGTTCTTGTGGAATTGGCAAAGTGATATTTGGAAGCCCATGGAGGGCTATGGTGAAAAGGAAATATCTTCCGTTAAAAACTGGAAAGAAGCTTTCTGAGAAACTGCTTTGTGTTCTGTTAATTCATCTCACAGAGTTACATCTTTCCTTCAAGAAGCCTTTCGCTAATGCTGTTCTTGTGGAATTGGCAAAGTGATATTTGGAAGCCCATAGAGGCTATGGTGAAAAAGGAAATATCTTCCGTTAAAAACTGGAAAGAAGCTTTCTGAGAAACTGCTTTGTGTTCTGTTAATTCATCTCACAGAGTTACATCTTTCCTTCAAGAAGCCTTTCGCTAAGGCTGTTCTTGTGGAATTGGCAAGTGATATTTGGAAGCCCATAGAGGGCTATGGTGAAAAGGAAATATCTTCCTTTAAAAACTGGAAAGAAGCTTTCTGAGAAACTGCTTTGTGTTCTGATAATTCATCTCACAGAGTTACATCTTTCCTTCAAAAGCCTTTCTCTAAGGCTGTTCTTGTGGAATTGGCAAAGTGATATTTGGAAGCCCATAGAGGGCTATGGTGAAAAGGAAATATCTTCCGTTAAATACTGGAAAGAAGCTTTCTGAGAAACTGCTTTGTGTTCTGTTAATTCATCTCACAGAGTTACAGCTTTCCCTCAAAAGCCTTTCTCTAAGACTGTTCTTGTGGAATTGGCAAAGTGATATTTGGAAGCCCATAGAGGGCAGTGGTGAAAAAGGAAATATCTTCCGTTAAAACTGGAAGAAGCTTTCTGAGAAACTGCTTTGTGTTCTGTTAATTCATCTCACTGAGTTACAGCTTTCCTTCAAGAAGCCTTTCGCTAAGGCTGTTCTTGTGGAATTGGCAAAGTGATATTTGGAAGCCCATAGAGGGCTATGGTGAAAAGGAAATATCTTCCGTTAAAACTGGAAAGAAGCTTTCTGAGAAACTGCTTTGTGTTCTGTTAATTCATCTCACAGAGTTACAGCTTTCCCTCAAGAAGCCTTTCTCTAAGACTGTTCTTGTGGAATTGGCAAAGTGATATTTGGAAGCCCATAGAGGGCTATGGTGAAAAGGAAATATCTTCCGTTAAAAACTGGAAAGAAGCTTTCTGAGAAACTGCTTTGTGTTCTGATAATTCATCTCACAGAGTTACATCTTTCCTTCAAGAAGCCTTTCGCTAATGCTGTTCTTGTGGAATTGGCAAAGTGATATTTGGAAGCCCATAGAGGGCTATGGTGAAAAAGGAAATATCTTCCGTTAAAACTGGAAAGAAGCTTTCTGAGAAACTGCTTTGTGTTCTGTTAATTCATCTCACAGAGTTACAGCTTTCCTTCAAGAAGCCTTTCTAAGGCTGTTCTTGTGGAATTGGCAAAGTGATATTTGGAAGCCCATAGAGGGCTATGGTGAAAAGGAAATATCTTCCGTTAAAAACTGGAAAGAAGCTTTCTGAGAAACTGCTTTGTGTTCTGTTAATTCATCTCACAGAGTTACAGCTTTCCTTCAAGAAGCCTTTCGCTAAGGCTGTTCTTGTGGAATTGGCAAAGTGATATTTGGAAGCCCTTAGAGGGCTATGGTGAAAAAATATCTTCCGTTAAAAACTGGAAAGAAGCTTTCTGAGAAACTGCTTTGTGTTCTGTTAATTCATCTCACAGAGTTACAGCTTTCCCTTCAAGAAGCCTTTCGCTAAGGCTGTTCTTGTGGAATTGGCAAAGTGATATTTGGAAGCCCATAGAGGGCTATGGTGAAAAAGGAAATATCTTCCTTTAAAAACTGGAAAGAAGCTTTCTGAGAAACTGCTTTGTGTTCTGATAATTCATCTCACAGAGTTACATCTTTCCTTCAAGAAGCCTTTCGCTAAGCTGTTCTTGTGGAATTGGCAAGTGATATTTGGAAGCCCATAGAGGGCTATGGTGAAAAGGAAATATCTTCCGTTAAAAACTGGAAAGAAGCTTTCTGAGAAACTGCTTTGTGTTCTGATAATTCATCTCACAGAGTTACATCTTTCCTTCAAGAAGCCTGTCGCTAAGTCTGTTCTTGTGGAATTGGCAAAGTGATATTTGGAAGCCCATAGAGGGCTATGGTGAAAAAGGAAATATCTTCCGTTAAAAACTGGAAAGAAGCTTTCTGAGAAACTGCTTTGTGTTCTGTTAATTCATCTCACAGAGTTACATCTTTCCCTTCAAGAAGCCGTTCGCTAATGCTGTTCTTGTGGAATTGGCAAAGTGATACTTGGAAGCCCATAGAGGCCGGGGTGAAAAAGGAAATATCTTCCGTTAAAAACTGGAAAGAAGATTTCTGAGAAACTGCTTTGTGTTCTGTTAATTCATCTCACAGAGTTCCATCTTTCCCTTCAAGAAGCCTTTCGCGAAGGCTGTTCTTGTGGAATTGGCAAGGTGATATTTGGAAGCCCATAGAGGGCAGGGATGAAAAAGGAAATATCTTCCTTTAAAAACTGGAAAGAAGCTTTCTGAGAAACTGCTTTGTGTTCTGATAATTCCTCTCACAGAGTTACATCTTTCCCTTCAATAAGCGTTTCGCTAAGGCTTTTCTTGTGGAATTGGCAAAGTGATATTTGGACGCCCATAGAGGGCAGTGGTGAAAAAGGAAATACCTTCCGTTAAATACTGGAAAGAAGCTTTCTGAGAAACTGCTTTGTGTTCTGTTAATTCATCTCACAGAGTTACAGCTTTCCCCTCAAAAAGCCTTTCTCTAAGACTGTTCTTGTGGAATTGGCAAAGTGATATTTGGAAGCCCATAGAGGGCAGTGGTGAAAAAGGAAATATCTTCCGTTAAAAACTGGTGAGAAGCTTTCTGAGAAACTGCTTTGTGTTCTCTTAATTCCTCTCACTGAGTTACAGCTTTCCCTTCAAGAAGCCTTGCGCTAAGGCTGTTCTTGTGGAATTTGCAAAGTGATATTTGGAAGCCCTTAGAGGGCTATGGTGAAAAAGGAAATATCTTCCGTTAAAAACTGGAAAGAAGCTTTCTGTGAAACTGCTTTGTGTTCCGTTAATTCATCTCACAGAGTTACAGCTTTCAACTAAAGAAGCCTTTCTCTAAGACTGTTCTTCTGGAATTGGCAAAGTGATATTTGGAAGCCCATAGAGGGCTATGGTGAAAAAGGAAATATCTTCCTTTAAAAACTGGAAAGAAGCTTTCCTAGAAACTCCTTTGTGTTCTGATAATTCATCTAACAGAGTTACATCTTTCCCTACAAGAAGCCTTTCGCTAATGCTGTTCTTGTGGTATTGGCAAAGTGATATTTGGAAGCCGTTAGAGGGCTATGGTAAAAAAGGAAATATCTTCCGTTAAAAACTGGAAAGAAGCTTTCTGAGAAACTGCTTTGCGTTCTGTTAATTCATCTCACAGAGTTACATCTTTTCCTTCAAGAAGCCGTTCGCTAAGGCTGTTCTGGTGGAATTGGCAAAGTCATATTTGGAAGCCCATAGAGGGCTATGGTGAAAAAGGAAATATCTTCCGTTAAATAGTGGAAAGAAGCTTTCTGAGAAACTGCTTTGTGTTCTGTTAATTCATCTCACAGAGTTACAGCTTTCCCTTCAAGAAGCCTTTCGCTAAGGCTGTTCTTGTGGAATTGGCAAAGTGATATTTGGAAGCCCTTAGAGGGCTAAGGTGAAAAAGGAAATATCTTCCGATAAAAACTGGAAAGAAGCTTTCTGTGAAACTGCTTTGTGTTCCGTTAATTCATCTCACAGAGTTACAGCTTTCAGCTAAAGAAGCCTTTCTCTAAGACTGTTCTTGTGGAATTGGCAAAGTGATATTTGGAAGCCCATAGAGGGCTATGGTGAAAAAGGAAATATCTTCCTTTAAAAACTAGAAAGAAGCTTTCTGAGAAACTCCTTTGTGTTCTGATAATTCATCTCACAGAGTTACATCTTTCCCTACAAGAAGCCTTTCGCTAAGGCTGTTCTTGTGGAATTGGCAAGGTGATATTTGGAAGCCCATAGAGGGCAGGGGTGAAAAAGGAAATATCTTCCGTTAAAAACTGGAAACAAGCTTTCTGAGAAACTGCTTTGTGTTCTGATAATTCATCTTACAGAGTTACATCTTTCCCTTCAAGCAGCCTGTCGCTAAGTCGGTTTTTGTGGAATTGGCCAAGTGGTATTTGGAAGCCCATAGAGGGCCATCGTGAAAAAGGAAATATCTTCCGTTACAAACTGGAAAGAAGCTTTCTGAGAAACTGCTTTGTGTTCTGTTAATTCATCACACAGAGTTACAGCTTTCCCTTCAAGAAGCCTGTCGCTAAGTCTGTTATAGTGGAATTGGCAAAGTGATATTTGGAAGCCATAAAGGGCAGTGGTGAAAAAGGAAATATCTTCCGTTAAAAACTAGAGAGAAGCTTTCTGAGAAACTGCTTTGTGTTCCGTTAATTCATCTCACAGAGTTACAGCTTTCACCTAAAGACGCCTTTCTCTAAGACTGTTCTTGTGGAATTGGAAAAGTGATATTTGGAAGCCCTTAGAGGGCTATGGTGAAAAAGGAAATATCTTCCTTTAAAATCTGGAAAGAAGCTTTCTTAGAAACTGCTTTGTGTTCTGATAATTCATCTCACAGAGTTACATCTTTCCCTTCAAGAAGCCTTTCGCTAATGCTGTTCTTGTGGAATTGGCAAAGTGATATTTGGAAGCCCCTAGAGGGCTATGGTGAAAGAGGAAATATCTTCCATTAAAAACTGGAAAGAAGCTTTCTGAGAAACTGCTTTGTGTTCTGTTAATTCATCTCACAGAGTTACAGCTTTCCCTTCAAGAAGCCTGTCGCTAAGTCTGTTCTTGTGGAATTGGCAAAGTGATATTTGGAAGCCCATGGAGGGCTATGGTGAAAAAGGAAATATCTTGAGTTAAAAACTGGAAAGAAGCTTTCTGAGAAACTGCTTTGTGTTCTGTTAATTCATCTCACAGAGTTACATGTTTCCCTTCAAGAAACCTGTCGCTAAGACTGCTCTTGTGGAATTGGCAAAGTGATATTTGGAAGCCCATAGAGGGCAACGGTGAAAAAGGAAATATCTTCCGTTAAATACTGGAAACAAGCTTTCTGAGAAACTGCTTTGTGTTCTGTTAATTCGTCTCACAGAGTTACAACTTTCCCTTCAATAAGCCTCTCGCTAAGGCTGTTCTTGTGGAATTGGCCCAGTGATATTTGGAAGCCCATAGAGGGCTATGGTGAAAAAGGAAATATCTTCCGTTAAAAACTGGAAAGATGCTTTCTGAGAAACTGCTTTGTGTTCTGTTAATTCATCTCACAGAGTTACATCTTTCCCTTCAAGAAGCCTTTCGCTAATGCTGTTCTTGTGGAATTGGCAAAGTGATATTTGGAAGCCCATAGAGGCCAGGGGTGAAAAAGGAAATATCTTTCGTTAAAAACTGGAAAGAAGCTTTCTGAGAAACTGCTTTGTGTTCTGTTAATTCATCTCACAGAGTTCCATCTTTCCCTTCAAGAAGCCTTTCGCTAAGGCTGTTCTTGTGGAATTGGCAAGGTGATATTTGGAAGCCCATAGAGGGCAGGGGTGAAAAAGGAAATATCTTCCGTTAAAAACTGGAAAGAAGCTTTCTGAGAAACTGCTTTGTGTTCTGATAATTCATCTAACAGAGTTACATCTTTCCCTTCAATAAGCCTCTCACTAAACCTGTTCTTGTGGAATTGGCAAAGTGATATTTGGAAGCCCATAGAGGGCTATGGTGAAAAAGGAAATATCTTGAGTTAAATACTGGAAAGAAGCTTTCTGAGAAACTGCTTTGTGTTCTGTAATTCATCTCACAGAGTTACAGCTTTCCCCTCAAGAAGTCTTAATCTAAGACTGTTCTTGTGGAATTGGAAAAGTGATATTTGGAAGCCCTTAGAGGGCTATGGTGAAAAAGGAAATATCTTCCTTTCAAATCTGGAAAGAAGCTTTCTGAGAAACTGCTTTGTGTTCTGATAATTCATCTCACAGAGTTACATGTTTCCCTTCAAGAAGCCTCTCGCTAGGCTGTTCTTGTGGAATTGGCAAAGTGATATTTGGAAGCCCTTAGACGGCTATGGTGGAAAAGGAAATATCTTCCATTAAAACTGGAAAAAAGCTTTCTGAGAAACTGCTTTGTGTTCTGTTAATTCATCTCACAGAGTTACATCTTTCCCTTCAAGAAGCCTTTCGCTAATGCTGTTCTTGTGGAATTGGCAAAGTGATATTTCGAAGCCCATAGAGGGCTACGGTGAAAAAGGAAATATCTTCCGTTAAATACTGGAAAGAAGCTTTCTGAGAAACTGCCTTATGTCCTGTTAATTCATCTCACAGAGTTACACCTTTCCCCTCAAGAAGTCTTTCTCTAAGACTGTTCTTGTGGAATTTGCAAAGTGATATTTGGAAGCCCATAGAGGGCTATGGTGAAAAAGGAAATATCTTCCGTTAAATACTGGAAAGAAGCTTTCTCAGAAACTGCTTTGTGTTCTGGTAATTCATCTCACAGAGATACAGCTTTCCCCTCAAATAGCCTTTCTCTCAGACTGTTCTTGTGGAATTGGCTAAGTGATATTTGGAAGCCCATAGAGGGCTATGGGGAAAAAGGAAATATCTTCGGTTAAAAACTGGAAAGAAGCTTTCTGAGAAACTGCTTTGTGTTCTGTTAATTCATCTCACAGAGTTACATCTTTCCCTTCAAGAAGCCTTTCGCTAATGCTGTTCTTGTGGAATTCGCAAAGTGATATTTGGAAGCCCATAGAGGGCTATGGTGAAAAAGGAAATATCTTCCATTGAAAACTGGAAAGAAGCTTTCTGCGAAACTGCTTTGTGTTCTGTTAATTCATCTCACAGAGTTACATCTTTCCCTTCAAGAAGCCTTTCGCTACGGCTGATCTTGTGGAATTGGCAAAGTATTATTTGGAAGCCCACAGAGGGCTATGGTGAAAAAGGAAATATCTTCCGTTAAATACTGGAAAGAATCTTTCTGAGAAACTGCTTTGTGTTCTGTTAATTCATCTCACAGAGTTACATCTTTCCCTTCAAGAAACCTTTCGCTAATGCTGTTCTTCTGGAATTGGCAAGGTGATATTTGGAAGCCCATGGAGGGCTATGGTGAAAAAGGAAATATCTTGAGTTAAAAACTGGAAAGAAGCTTTCTGAGAAACTGCTTTGTGTTCTGTTAATTCATCTCACAGAGTTACATCTTTCCCTTCAATAAGCCTTTCGCTAAGGCTTTTCTTGTGGAATTGGCAAAGTGATATTTGAAAGTTCATAGAGGGCTATGGTGAAAAAGGAAATATCTTCCGTTAAATACTGGAAAGAAGCTTTCTCAGAAACTGCTTTGTGTTCTGTTAATTCATCTCACAGAGTTACACCTTTCCCCGCAAGAAGTCTTTCTCTAAGACTGTTCTTGTGGAATTGGCAAAGTGATATTTGGAAGCCCATAGAGGGCTATGGTGAAAAAGGAAATATCTTCCGTTAAATACTGGAAAGAATCTTTCTGAGAAACTGCTTTGTGTTCTGTTAATTCATCTCACGGAGTTACAGCTTTCCCCTCAAAAAGCCTTTCTCTAAGACTGTTCTTGTGGAATTCGCAAAGTGATATTTGGAAGCCCATAGAGGGCTATGGTGAAAACGGAAATATCTTCTTTAAATACTGGAAAGAAGATTTCTGAGAAACTGCTTTGTGTTCTGTTAATCCATCTCACAGAGTTACAGCTTTCCCCTAAAGAAGCCTTTCTCTAAGACTGTTCTTGTGGAATTTGCAAAGTCATATTTGGAAGCCCATAGAGGGCTATGGTGAAAAAGGAAATATCTTCCGTTAAAAACTGGAAAGATGCTTTCTGAGAAACTGCTTTGTGTTCTGTTAATTCATCTCACAGAGTTACATCTTTCCCTTCAAGAAGCCTTTCGCTAATGCTGTTCTTGTGGAATTGGCAAAGTGATATTTGGAAGCCCATAGAGGGCTATGGTGAAAAAGGAAATATCTTCCATTAAAAACTGGAAAGAAGCTTTCTGAGAAACTGCTTTGTGTTCTGTTAATTCATCTCACAGAGTTACAGCTTTCCCTTCAAGAAGCCTGTCGCTAAGTCTGTTATTGTGGAATTGGCAAAGTGATATTTGGAAGCCCATAGAGGGCAGTGGTGAAAAAGGAAATATCTTCCTTTAAAAACTGGAAAGAAGCTTTCTGAGAAACAGCTTTGTGTTCTGATAATTGATCTCACAGAGTTACATCTTTCCCTTCAAGAAGCCTTTCGCTACGGCTGTTCTTGTGGAATTGGCAAAGTATTATTTGGAAGCCCACAGAGGGCTATGGTGAAAAAGGAAATATCTTCCGTTAAAAACTGGAAAGATGCTTTCTGAGAAACTGCTTTGTGTTCTGTTAATTCATCTCACAGAGTTACATCTTTCCCTTCAAGAAGCCTTTCGCTAATGCTGTTCTTGTGGAATTGGCAAAGTGATATTTGGAAGCCCATAGAGGGCTATGGTGAAAGAGGAAATATCTTCCATTAAAAACTGGAAAGAAGCTTTCTGAGAAACTGCTTTGTGTTCTGTTAATTCATCTCACAGAGTTACAGCTTTCCCTTCAAGAAGCCTGTCGCTAAGTCTGTTCTTGTGGAATTGGCAAAGTGATATTTGGAAGCCCATGGAGGGCTATGGTGAAAAAGGAAATATCTTGAGTTAAAAACTGGAAAGAAGCTTTCTGAGAAACTGCTTTGTGTTCTGTTAATTCATCTCACAGGGTTACAGATTTCACCTCAAGAAGCCTTTCTCTAAGACTGTTCTTGTGGAATTTGCAAAGTGATATTTGGAAGCCCATAGAGGGCTATGGTGAAAAAGGAAATATCTTCCTTTAAAAACTGGAAAGAAGCTTTCTGAGAAACTGCTTTGTGTTCTGATAATTCATCTCACAGAGTTACATCTTTCCCTTCAATAAGCCTTTCGCTAAGGCTTTTCTTGTGGAATTTGCAAAGTGATATTTGGAAGCCCATAGAGGGCTATGGTGAAAAAGGAAATATCTTCCGTTAAATACTGGAAAGAATCTTTCTGAAAAACTGCTTTGTGTTCTTTAATTCATCTCACAGAGTTACAGCTTTCCCCTCAAGAAGTCTTAATCTAAGACTGTTCTTGTGGAATTGGAAAAGTGATATTTGGAAGCCCTTAGAGGGCTATGGTGAAAAAGGAAATATCTTCCTTTAAAATCTGGAAAGAAGATTTCTGAGAAACTGCTTTGTGTTCTGATAATTCATCTCACAGAGTTACATCTTTCCCTTCAAGAAGCCTCTCGCTAGGCTGTTCTTGTGGAATTGGCAAAGTGATATTTGGAAGCCCATAGAGGGCTATGGTGGAAAAGGAAATATCTTCCATTAAAAACTGGAAAGAAGCTTTCTGAGAAACTGCTTTGTGTTCTGTTAATTCATCTCACAGAGTTACATCTTTCCCTTCAAGAAGCCTTTCGCTAATGCTGTTCTTGTGGAATTGGCAAAGTGATATTTCGAAGCCCATAGAGGGCTACGGTGAAAAAGGAAATATCTTCCGTTAAATACTGGAAAGAAGCTTTCTGAGAAACTGCCTTGTGTTCTGCTAATTCATCTCACAGAGTTACACCTTTCCCCTCAAGAAGTCTTAATCTAAGACTGTTCTTGTGGAATTGGAAAAGTGATATTTGGAAGCCCTTAGAGGGCTATGGTGAAAAAGGAAATATCTTCCTTTAAAATCTGGAAAGAAGCTTTCTGAGAAACTGCTTTGTGTTCTGATAATTCATCTCACAGAGTTACATCTTTCCCTTCAAGAAGCCTTTCGCTAGGCTGTTCTTGTGGAATTGGCAAAGTGATATTTGGAAGCCCATAGAGGGCTATGGTGGAAAAGGAAATATCTTCCATTAAAAACTGGAAAGAAGCTTTCTGAGAAACTGCTTTGTGTTCTGTTAATTCATCTCACAGAGTTACATCTTTCCCTTCAAGAAGCCTTTCGCTAATGCTGTTCTTGTGGAATTGGCAAAGTGATATTTCGAAGCCCATAGAGGGCTACGGTGAAAAAGGAAATATCTTCCGTTAAATACTGGAAAGAAGCTTTCTGAGAAACTGCCTTGTGTTCTGCTAATTCATCTCACAGAGTTACACCTTTCCCCTCAAGAAGTCTTTCTCTAAGACTGTTCTTGTGGAATTTCCAAAGTGATATTTGGAAGCCCATAGAGGGCTATGGTGAAAAAGGAAATATCTTCCGTTAAATACTGGAAAGAAGCTTTCTCAGAAGCTGCTTTGTGTTCTGGTAATTCATCTCACAGAGATACAGCTTTCCCCTCAAAAAGCCTTAATCTAAGACTGTTCTTGTGGAATTGGAAAAGTGATATTTGGAAGCCCTTAGAGGGCTATGGTGAAAAAGGAAATATCTTCCTTTAAAATCTGGAAAGAAGCTTTCTGAGAAACTGCTTTGTGTTCTGATAATTCATCTCACAGAGTTACATCTTTCCCTTCAAGAAGCCTTTCGCTAGGCTGTTCTTGTGGAATTGGCAAAGTGATATTTGGAAGCCCATAGAGGGCTATGGTGAAAAAGGAAATATCTTCCATTAAAAACTGGAAAGAAGCTTTCTGAGAAACTGCTTTGTGTTCTGTTAATTCATCTCACAGAGTTACATCTTTCCCTTCAAGAAGCCTTTTGCTAATGCTGTTCTTGTGGAATTGGCAAAGTGATATTTGAAGCCCATAGAGGGCAGTGGTGAAAAAGGAAATATCATCCGTTAATACTGGAAAGAAGCTTTCTGAGAAACTGCCTTGTGTTCTGCTAATTCATCTCACAGAGTTACACCTTTCCCCTCAAGAAGTCTTTCTCTAAGACTGTTCTTGTGGAATTTGCAAAGTGATATTTGGAAGCCCATAGAGGGCTATGGTGAAAAAGGAAATATCTTCCATTAAAAACTGGAAAGAAGCTTTCTGAGAAACTGCTTTGTGTTCTGTTAATTCATCTCACAGAGTTACAGCTTTCCCTTCAAGAAGCCTGTCGCTAAGTCTGTTCTTGTGGAATTGGCAAAGTGATATTTGGAAGCCCATGGAGGGCTATGGTGAAAAAGGAAATATCTTGAGTTAAAAACTGGAAAGAAGCTTTCTGAGAAACTGCTTTGTGTTCTGTTAATTCATCTCACAGGGTTACAGATTTCACCTCAAGAAGCCTTTCTCTAAGACTGTTCTTGTGGAATTTGCAAAGTGATATTTGGAACCCCATAGAGGGCTATGGTGAAAAAGGAAATATCTTCCTTTAAAAACTGGAAAGAAGCTTTCTGAGAAACTGCTTTGTGTTCTGATAATTCATCTCACAGAGTTACATCTTTCCCTTCAATAAGCCTTTCGATAAGGCTTTTCTTGTGGAATTTGCAAAGTGATATTTGGAAGCCCATAGAGGGCTATGGTGAAAAAGGAAATATCTTCCGTTAAATACTGGAAAGAATCTTTCTGAAAAACTGCTTTGTGTTCTTTAATTCATCTCACAGAGTTACAGCTTTCCCCTCAAGAAGTCTTAATCTAAGACTGTTCTTGTGGAATTGGAAAAGTGATATTTGGAAGCCCTTAGAGGGCTATGGTGAAAAAGGAAATATCTTCCTTTAAAATCTGGAAAGAAGATTTCTGAGAAACTGCTTTGTGTTCTGATAATTCATCTCAGAGAGTTACATGTTTCCCTTCAAGAAGCCTCTCGCTAGGCTGTTCTTGTGGAATTGGCAAAGTGATATTTGGAAGCCCATAGAGGGCTATGGTGGAAAAGGAAATATCTTCCATTAAAAACTGGAAAAAAGCTTTCTGAAAAACTGCTTTGTGTTCTGTTAATTCATCTCACAGAGTTACATCTTTCCCTTCAAGAAGCCTTTCGCTAATGCTGTTCTTGTGGAATTGGCAAAGTGATATTTCGAAGCCCATAGAGGGCTACGGTGAAAAAGGAAATATCTTCCGTTAAATACTGGAAAGAAGCTTTCTGAGAAACTACCTTGTGTTCTGCTAATTCATCTCACAGAGTTACACCTTTCCCCTCAAGAAGTCTTTCTCTAAGACTGTTCTTGTGGAATTTCCAAAGTGATATTTGGAAGCCCATAGAGGGCTATGGTGAAAAAGGAAATATCTTCCGTTAAATACTGGAAAGAATCATTCTCAGAAGCTGCTTTGTGTTCTGGTAATTCATCTCACAGAGATACAGCTTTCCCCTCAAAAAGACTTAATCTAAGACTGTTCTTGTGGAATTGGCTAAGTGATATTTGAAAGCCCTTAGAGGGCTATGGTGAAAATGGAAATATCTTCGGTTAAAAACTGGAAAGAAGCTTTCTGAGAAACTGCTTTGTGTTCTGTTAATTCATCTCACAGAGTTACAGCTTAACCTTCTAGAAGCCTTTCGCTAAGGCTGTTCTTGTGGAATTGGCACAGTGATATTTGGAAGCCCATAGAGGGCTATGGTGAAAAAGGAAATAACTTCCATTTAAAACTAGAAAGAAGCTTTCTGAAAAACTGCTTTGTGTTCTGTTAATTCATCTCACAGGGTTACAGCTTTCACCTCAAGGAGCCTTTCTCTAAGACTGTTCTTGTGGAATTTGCAAAGTGATATTTGGAAGCCGATAGAGGGCTATGGTGAAAAAGGAAATATCTTCGGTTAAAAACTGGAAAGAAGCTTTCTGAGAAACTGCTTTGTGTTCTGTTAATTCAGCTCACAGAGTTACAGCTTTCCCTTCAAGAAGCCTGTCGCTAAGTCTGTTATTGTGGAATTGGCAAAGTGATATTTGGAAGCCCATAGAGGGCAGTGGTGAAAAAGGAAATATCTTCCGTTAAAAACTGGAGAGAAGCTTTCTGAGAAACTGCTTTGTGTTCTCTTAATTCCTCTCACTGAGTTACAGCTTTCCCTTCAAGAAGCCTTTCGCTAAGGGTGTTCTTGTGGAATTGGCCAAGTGATATTTGGAAGCCCTTAGAGGGCTATGGTGAAAAAGGAAATATCTTCCGTTAAATACTGGAAAGAAGCTTTCTGTGAAACTGCTTTGTGTTCCGTTAATTCATCTCACAGAGTTACAGCTTTCACCTAAAGAAGCCTTTCTCTAAGACTGTTCTTGTGGAAGTGGCAAAGTGATATTTTGAAGACCATAGAGGGCTATGGTGAAAAAGGAAATATCTTCCTTTAAAAACTGGAAAGAAGCTTTCTGAGAAACTCCTTTGTGTTCTGATAATTCATCTCACAGAGTCACATCTTCCCCTACAAGAAGCCTTTCGCTAATGCTGTTCTTGTGGTATTAGCAAAGTGATATTTGGAAGCCGTTAGAGGGCTATGGTAAAGAGGAAATATC
>JAKFHT010000703.1:0-51096 GCA_023783455.1 Erythrocebus patas | reverse complement strand
GGAAATATCTTCCGTTCAAAACTGGAAAGAAGCTTTCTGAGAAACTGCTCTGTGTTCTGTTAATTCATCTCACAGAGTTACATGTGTTCTGTTAATTCATCTCACAGAGTTACATCTTTCCCTTCAAGAAGCCTTTCGCTAAGGCTGTTCTTGTGGAATTGGCAAAGGGATATTTGGAAGCCCATAGAGGGCTTTGGTGAAAAAGGAAATATCTTCCGTTCAAAACTGGAAAGAAGCTTTCTGAGAAACTGCTCTGTGTTCTGTTAATTCATCTCACAGAGTTACATCTTTCCCTTCAAGAAGCCTTTCGCTAAGGCTTTTCTTGTGGAATTGGCAAAGGGATATTTGGAAGCCTATAGAGGGCTATGTTGAAAAAAAAAAATATCTTCCGTTCCAAACTGGAAAGAAGCTTTCTGAGAAACTGCTCTGTGTTCTGTTAATTCATCTCACAGAGTTACAACTTTCCCTTCAAGGAGCCTTTCGCTAAGGCTTTCTTGTGGAATTGGCAAAGGGATATTTGGAAGCCCATAGAGGGCTATGGTGAAAAAAATATCTTCCGTTCAAAACTGGAAAGAAGCTTTCTGAGAAAGTGCTCTGTTGGAATTGGCAAAGGGATATTTGGAAGCCCATAGAGGCTATGGTGAAAAAGGAAATATCTTCCGTTCCAAACTGGAAAGAAGCTTTCTGAGAATCTGCTCTGTGTTCTGTTAATTCATCTCACAGAGTTACATCTTTCCTTCAAGAAGCCTTTCGCTAAGGCTGTTCTTGTGGAATTGGCAAGGGATATTTGGAAGCCCATAGAGGGCTATGGTGAAAAAAATATCTTCCGTTGAAAACTGGAAAGAAGCTTTCTGAGAAACTGCTCTGTGTTCTGTTAATTCATCTCACAGAGTTACATCTTTCCTTCAAGAAGACTTTCGCTAAGGCTGTTCTTCTGGAATAGGCAAAGGATATTTGGAAGCCCATAGAGGGCTATGGTGAAAAAAATATCTTCCGTTCAAAACTGGAAAGAAGCTTTCTGAGAAACTGCTCTGTGTTCTGTTAATTCATCTCACAGAGTTACATCTTTCCCTTCAAGAAGCCTTTCGCTAAGGCTGTTCTTGTGGAATTGGCAAAGGGATATTTGGAAGCCCATAGAGGGCTATGGTGAAAAAGGAAATATCTTCCGTTCAAAACTGGAAAGAAGCTTTCTGAGAAACTGTTCTGTGTTCCGTTAATTCATCTCACAGAGTTACATCTTTCCCTTCAAGAAGCCTTTCGCTAAGGCTGTTCTTGTGGAATTGGCAAAGGGATATTTGGAAGCCCATAGAGGGCTATGGGGAAAAAGGAAATATCTTCCGTTCCAAACTGGAAAGAAGCTTTCTGAGAAACTGCTCTGTGTTCTGTTAATTCATCTCACAGAGTTACATCTTTCCCTTCAAGAAGCCTTTCTCTAAGGCTGTTCTTGTGGAATTGGCAAAGGGATATTTGGAAGCCCATAGAGGGCTATGGTGAAAAAGGAAATATCTTCCGTTCAAAACTGGAAAGAAGCTTTCTGAGAATCTGCTCTGTGTTCTGTTAATTCATCTCACAGAGTTACATCTTTCCCTTCAAGAAGCCTTTCGCTAAGGCTGTTCTTGTGGAATTGGCAAAGGGATATTTGGAAGCCCATAGACGGCTATGGTGAAAAAGGCAATATCTTCCGTTCAAAACTGGAAAGAAGCTTTCTGAGAAACTGCTCTGTGTTCTGTTAATTCATCTCACAGAGTTACATCTTTCCCTTCAAGAAGCCTTTCGCTAAGGCTGTTCTTGTGGAATTGGCAAAGGGATATTTAAAAGCCCATGGAGGGCTGTGGTGAAAAACGAAATATCCTCCGTTCAAAACTGGAAATAAGCTTTCTGAGAAACTGCTCTGTGTTCCGTTAATTCATCTCACAGAGTTACATCTTTCCCTTCAATAATCCTTTCGCTAAGGCTGTTCTTGTGGAATTGGCAAAGGGATATTTGGAAGCCCATAGAGGGCTATGGTGAAAAAGGAAATATCTTCCGTTCCAAACTGGAAAGAAGCTTTCTGAGAAACTGCTCTGTGTTCTGTTAATTCATCTCACAGAGTTATATCTTTCCCTTCAAGAATCCTTTCGCTAAGGCTGTTCTTGTGGAATTGTCAAAGGGATATTTGGAAGCCCATGGGGGGCTATGGTGAAAAACGAAATATCTTCCGTTCAAAACTGGAAAGAAGCTTTCTGAGAAACTGCTCTGTGTTCTGTTAATTCATCTCACAGAGTTACATCTTTCCCTTCAAGAAGCCTTTCGCTAAGGCTGTTCTTGTGGAATTGGCAAAGGGATATTTGGAAGCCCATAGAGGGTTATGGTGAAAAAAGAAATATCTTCCGTTCAAAACTGGAAAGAAGCTTTCTGAGAAACTGCTCTGTGTTCTGTTAATTCATCTCACAGAGTTACATCTTTCCCTTCAAGAAGCGTTCCACTAAGGATGTTCTTGTGGAATTGGCAAAGGGATATTTGGAAGCCCATAGAGGGCTATGGTGAAAAAGGACATATCTTCCGTTCAAAACGGGAAAGAAGCTTTCTGAGAAACTGCTCTGTGTTCTGTTAATTCATCTCACAGAGTTACATCTTTCCCTTCAAGAAGCCTTTCGCTAAGGCTTTTCTTGTGGAATTGGCAAAGGGATATTTGGAAGCCCCCAGAGGGCTATGGTGAAAAACGAAATATCTTCCGTTCAAAACTGGAAAGAAGCTTTCTGAGAAACTGCTCTGTGTTCCTTTAATTCATCTCACAGAGTTACATCTTTCCCTTCAATAATCCTTTCGCTCAGGCTGTTCTTGTGGAATTGGCAAAGGGATATTTGGAAGCCCATAGAGAGCTATTGTGAAAAAGGAAATATCTTCCGTTCCAAACTGGAAAGAAGCTTTCTGAAAAACTGCTCTGTGTTCTGTTAATTCATCTCACAGAGTTACATCTTTCCATTCCGGAAGCCTTTCGCTAAGGCTGTTCTTGTGGAATTGGCAAAGGGACATTTGGAAGCTCACAGAGGGCTATGGTGAAAAAGGAAATATCTTCCGTTCAAAACTGGAAAGAAGCTTTCTGAGAAACTGCTCTGTGTTCTGTTAATTCATCTCACAGAGTTACATCTTTCCTTCAAAGCCTTTCGCTAAGGCTGTTCTTGTGGAATTGGCAAAGGGATATTTGGAAGCCCACAGAGGGCTATGGTGAAAAAGGAAATATCTTCCGTTCCAAACAGGAAAGAAGCTTTCTGAAAAACTGCTCTGTTTTCTGTTATTTCATCTCAAAGAGTTACATCTTTCCCTTCAAGAAGCCTTTCGCTAAGGCTGTTCTTGTGGAATTGGCAAAGGGATATATGGAAGCCCATAGAGGGCTATGGTGAAAAAGGAAATATCTTTCGTTCAAAACTGGAAAGAAGCTTTCTGAGAAACTGCTCTGTGTTCTGTTAATTCATCTCACAGAGTTCCATCTTTCCCTTCAAGAAGCCTTTCGCTAAGCCTGTTCTTGTGGAATTGGCAAAGGGATATTTGGAAGCCCATAGAGGGCTATGGGGAAAAAGGAAATATCTTCCGTTCAAAACTGGAAAGAAGCTTTCTGAGAAACTGCTCTGTGTTCTGTTAATTCATGTCACAGAATTACATCTTTCCTTCAAGCCTTCGCTAAGGCTGTTCTTGTGGAATTGGCAAAGGATATTTGGAAGCCCACAGAGGGCTATGGTGAAAAAGGAAATATCTTCCGTTCAAAACTGGAAAGAAGCTTTCTGAGAAACTGCTCTGTGTTCTGTTAATTCATGTCAAAGAGTTACATCTTTCCCTTCAAGAAGCCGTTCGCTAAGGCTGTTCTTGTGGAATTGGCAAAGGGATATTTGGAAGCCCATAGAGGGCTATGGTGAAAAAGGAAATATCTTCCGTTCAAAACTGGAAAGCTTTCTGAGAAACTGCTCTGTGTTCTGTTAATTCATCTCACAGAGTTACATCTTTCCCTTCAAGAAGCCTTTCGCTAAGGCTGTTCTTGTGGAATTGGCAAAGGGATATTTGGAAGCCCATAGAGGGCTATGGTGAAAAAGGAAATATCTTCCGTTCAAAACTGGAAAGAAGCTTTCTGAGAAACTGCTCTGTGTTCTGTTAATTCATCTCACAGAGTTACATCTTTCCCTTCAAGAAGCCTTTCGCTAAGGCTGTTCTTGTGGAACTGCAAAGCGATATTTGGAGCCCACAGAGGGCTATGGGGAAAAAGGAAATGTCTTCCGTTCCAAACTGGAAAGAAGCGTTCTGAGAAACTGCTCTGTGTTCTGTTAATTCATCTCACCGAGTTACATCTTTCCCTTCAAGAAGCCTTTCGCTAAGGCTGTTCTTGTGGAATTGGCAAAGGGATATTTGGAAGACCATGGAGGGCTATGGTGAAAAACGAAATAACTTCCGTTCAAAACTGGAAAGAAGCTTTCTGAGAAACTGCTCGGTGTTCCGTTAATTCATCTCACAGATTTACATCTTTCCCTTCAATAATCCTTTCGCTAAGGCTGTTCTTCTGGAATTGGCAAAGGGATATTTGGAAGCCCATAGAGGGCTATGGTGAAAGGGAAATATCTTCCGTTCCAAACTGGAAAGAAGCTTTCTGAGAAACTGCTCTGTGTTCTGTTAATTCATCTCACAGAGTTTCATCTTTCCCTTCAAGAAGCCTTTCGCTAAGGCTGTTCTTGTGGAATTGGCAAAGGGATATTTGGAAGCCCATAGAGGGCTATGGTTAAAAAAGGAAACATCTTCCGTTGAAAACTGGAAAGAAGCTTTCTGAGAAACTGCTCTGTGTTCTGTTAATTCATCTCACAGAGTTACATCTTTCCATTCCGGAAGCCTTTCGCTAAGGCTGTTCTTGTGGAATTGGCAAAGGGATATTTGGAAGCCCACAGAGGGCTATGGTGAAAAAGGAAATATCTTCCGTTCAATACTGGAAAGAAGCTTTCTGAGAAACTGCTCTGTGTTCTGTTAGTTCATCTCACAGAGTTACATCTTTCCCTTCAAGAAGCCTTTCGCTAAGGCTGTTCTTGTGGAATTGGCAAAGGGATATTTGGAAGCCCATAGAGGGCTATGGTGAAAAAGGAAATATCTTCCGTTCCAAACTGGAAAGAAGCTTTCTGAGAAACTGCTCTGTGTTCTGTTAATTCATCCCACAGAGTTACATCTTTCCCTTCAAGAAGTCTTTCGCTAAGGCTGTTCTTGTGGAATTGGCAAAGGGATATTTGGAAGCCCACAGAGGGCTATGGTGAAAAAGGAAATATCTTCCGTTCAAAACTGGAAAGAAGCTTTCTGAGAAACTGCTCTGTGTTCTGTTAATTCATGTCACAGAGTTACATCTTTCCCTTCAAGAAGCCTTTCGCTAAGGCTGTTCTTGTGGAATTGGCAAAGGGATATTTGGAAGCCCATAGAGGGCTATGGTTAAAAAGGAAATATCTTCCGTTCAAAACTGTAAAGAAGCTCTCTGAGAAACTGCTCTGTGTTCTGTTAATTCATCTCACAGAGTTACATCTTTCCCTTCAAGAAGCCTTTCGCTAAGGCTGTTCTTGTGGAACTGGCAAAGGGATATTTGGAGCCCATAGAGGGCTATGTTGAAAAAGGAAATGTCTTCCGTTCCAAACTGGAAAGAAGCGTTCTGAGAAACTGCTCTGTGTTCTGTTAATTCATCTCACAGAGTTACATCTTTCCCTTCAAGAAGCCTTTCGCTAAGGCTGTTCTTGTGGAATTGGCAAAGTTATATTTGGAAGCCCATAGAGGGCTATGGTTAAAAAGGAAATATCTTCCGTTCCAAACTGGAAAGAAACTTTCTGAGAAACTGCTCTGTGTTCTCTTAATTCATCTCACAGAGTTACATCTTTCCCTTCAAGAAGCCGTTCGCTAAGGCTGTTCTTGTGGAATTGGCAAAGGGATATTTGGAAGCCCATAGAGGGCTATGGTGAAAAAGGAAATATCTTCCGTTCAAAACTGGAAAGAAGCTTTCTGAGAAACTGCTCTGTGTTCTGTTAATTCATCCCACAGAGTTACATCTTTCCCTTCAAGAAGCGTTCCACTAAGGATGTTCTTGTGGAATTGGCAAAGGGATATTTGGAAGCCCATAGAGGGCTATGGTGAAAAAGGAAATATCTTCCGTTCAAAACTGGAAAGAAGCTTTCTGAGAAACTGCTCTGTGTTCTGTTAATTCATCTCACAGAGTTACATCTTTCCCTTCAAGAAGCCTTTCGCTAAGGCTTTTCTTGTGGAATTGGCAAAGGATATTTGGAAGCCCATGGAGGGCTATGGTGAAAAAAGGAAATATATTCGCTTCAAAACTGGAAAGAAGCTTTCTGAGAAACTGCTCTGTGTTCCGTTAATTCATCTCACAGAGTTACATCTTTCCTTCAAGAAGCCTTCGCTAAGGCTGTTCTTGTGGAATTGGCAAAGGGATATTTGGAAGCCCATAGAGAGCTATTGTGAAAAAGGAAATATCTTCCGTTCCAAACTGGAAAGAAGCTTTATGAGAAACTGCTCTGTGTTCTGTTAATTCATCTCACAGAGTTACATCTTTCCATTCCGGAAGCCTTTCGCTAAGGCTGTTCTTGTGGAATTGGCAAAGGGACATTTGGAAGCCCACAGAGGGCTATGGTGAAAAAGGAAATATCTTCCGTTCAAAACTGGAAAGAAGCTTTCTGAGAAACTGCTCTGTGTTCTGTTAATTCATCTCACAGAGTTACATCTTTCCCTTCAAGAAGCCTTTCGCTAAGGCTGTTCTTGTGGAATTGGCAAAGGGATATTTGGAAGCCCATAGAGGGCTATGGTGAAAAAGGAAATATCTTCCGTTCCAAACTGGAAAGAAGCTTTCTGAGAATCTGCTCTGTGTTCTGTTAATTCATCTCACAGAGTTACATCTTTCCCTTCAAGAAGCCTTTCGCTAAGGCTGTTCTTGTGGAATTGGCAAAGGGATATTTGGAAGCCCATAGAGGGCTATGGTTAAAAAGGAAATATCTTCCGTTGAAAACTGGAAAGAAGCTTTCTGAGAAACTGCTCTGTGTTCTGTTAATTCATCTCACAGAGTTACATCTTTCCCTTCAAGAAGACTTTCGCTAAGGCTGTTCTTCTGGAATAGGCAAAGGGATATTTGGAAGCCCATAGAGGGCTATGGTGAAAAAGGAAATATCTTCCGTTCAAAACTGGAAAGAAGCTTTCTGAGAAACTGCTCTGTGTTCTGTTAATTCATCTCACAGAGTTACATCTTTCCCTTCAAGAAGCCTTTCGCTACGGCTGTTCTTGTGGTATTGGCAAAGTGATATTTGGAAGCCCATAGAGGGCTATGGTTAAAAAGGAAATATCTTCCGTTCAAAACTGGAAAGAAGCTTTCTGAGAAACTGTTCTGTGTTCCGTTAATTCATCTCACAGAGTTACATCTTTCCCTTCAAGAAGCCTTTCGCTAAGGCTGTTCTTGTGGAATTGGCAAAGGGATATTTGGAAGCCCATAGAGGGCTATGGGTAAAAAGGAAATATCTTCCGTTCAAAACTGGAAAGAAGCTTTCTGAGAAACTGCTCTGTGTTCTGTTAATTCATCTCACAGAGTTACATCTTTCCCTTCAAGAAGCCTTTCTCTAAGGCTGTTCTTGTGGAATTGGCAAAGGGATATTTGGAAGCCCATAGAGGGCTATGGTGAAAAAGGAAATATCTTCCGTTCAAAACTGGAAAGAAGCTTTCTGAGAAACTGCTCTGTGTTCTGTTAATTCATCTCACAGAGTTACATCTTTCCCTTCAGGAAGCCTTTCGCTAAGGCTGTTTTGTGGAATTGGCAAAGGGATATTTGAAGCCCGTAGAGGGCCATGGTGAAAAAGGAAATATCTTCCGTTCCAAACTGGAAAGAAGCTTTCTGAGAATCTGCTCTGTGTTCTGTTAATTCATCTCACAGAGTTACATCTTTCCCTTCAAGAAGCCTTTCGCTAAGGCTGTTCTTGTGGAATTGGCAAAGGGATATTTGGAAGCCCATAGAGGGCTATGGTGAAAAAGGAAATATCTTCCGTTCAAAACTGGAAAGAAGCTTTCTGAGAAACTGCTCTGTGTTCTGTTAATTCATCTCACAGAGTTACATCTTTCCCTTCAAGAAGCCTTTCGCTAAGGCTGTTCTTGTGGAATTGGCAAATGGATATTTAAAAGCCCATGGAGGGCTGTGGTGAAAAACGAAATATCCTCCGTTCAAAACTGGAAATAAGCTTTCTGAGAAACTGCTCTGTGTTCCGTTAATTCATCTCACAGAGTTACATCTTTCCCTTCAATAATCCTTTCGCTAAGGCTGTTCTTGTGGAATTGGCAAAGGGATATTTGGAAGCCCATAGAGGGCTATGGTGAAAAAGGAATTATCTTCCGTTCCAAACTGGAAAGAAGCTTTCTGAGAAACTGCTCTGTGTTCTGTTAATTCATCTCACAGAGTTATATCTTTCCCTTCAAGAATCCTTTCGCTAAGGCTGTTCTTGTGGAATTGTCAAAGGGATATTTGGAAGCCCATAGAGGGCTATGGTGAAAAAGGAAATATCTTCCGCTCAAAACTGGAAAGAAGCTTGAGAAACTGCTCTATGTTCTGTTAATTCATCTCACAGAGTTACATCTTTCCCTTCAAGAAGCCTTTCGCTAAGGCTGTTCTTGTGGAATTCGCAAAGGGATATTTGGAAGCCCATAGAGGGTTATGGTGAAAAAAGAAATATCTTCCGTTCAAAACTGGAAAGAAGCTTTCTGAGAAACTGCTCTGTGTTCTGTTAATTCATCTCACAGAGTTACATCTTTCCCTTCAAGAAGCGTTCCACTAAGGATGTTCTTGTGGAATTGGCAAAGGGATATTTGGAAGCCCATAGAGGGCTATGGTGAAAAGGAAATATCTTCCGCTCAAAACTGGAAAGAAGCTTTCTGAGAAACTGCTCTGTGTTCTGTTAATTCATCTCACAGAGTTACATCTTTCCCTTCAAGAAGCCTTCGCTAAGGCTTTTCTTGTGGAATTGGCAAAGGATATTTGGAAGCCCCAGAGGGCTATGGTGAAAAAGGAAATATCTTCCGCTCAAAACTGGAAAGAAGCTTTCTGAGAAACTGCTCTGTGTTCCTTTAATTCATCTCACAGAGTTACATCTTTCCTTCAATAATCCTTTCGCTAAGGCTGTTCTTGTGGAATTGGCAAAGGGATATTTGGAAGCCCATAGAGAGCTATTGTGAAAAGAAAATATCTTCCGTTCCAAACTGGAAAGAAGCTTGAGAAACTGCTCTGTGTTCTGTTAATTCATCTCACAGAGTTACATCTTTCCATTCGGAAGCCTTTCGCTAAGGCTGTTCTTGTGGAATTGGCAAGGATATTTGGAAGCCCATAGAGGGCTATGGTGAAAAAGTAAATATCTTCCGTTCAAAACTGGAAAGAAGCTTTCTGAGAAACTGCTCTGTGTTCTGTTAATTCATCTCACAGAGTTACATCTTTCCCTTCAAGAAGCCTTTCGCTAAGGCTGTTCTTGTGGAATTGGCAAAGGGATATTTGGAAGCCCACAGAGGGCTATGGTGAAAAAGGAAATATCTTCCGTTCCAAACAGGAAAGAAGCTTTCTGAAAAACTGCTCTGTTTTCTGTTATTTCATCTCAAAGAGTTACATCTTTCCCTTCAAGAAGCCTTTCGCTAAGGCTGTTCTTGTGGAATTGGCAAAGGGATATATGGAAGCCCATAGAGGGCTATGGTGAAAAAGGAAATATCTTTCGTTCAAAACTGGAAAGAAGCTTTCTGAGAAACTGCTCTGTGTTCTGTTAATTCATCTCACAGAGTTCCATCTTTCCCTTCAAGAAGCCTTTCGCTAAGCCTGTTCTTGTGGAATTGGCAAAGGGATATTTGGAAGCCCATAGAGGGCTATGGGGAAAAAGGAAATATCTTCCGTTCCAAACTGGAAAGAAGCTTTCTGAGAAACTGCTCTGTTTTCTGATAATGCATGTCACAGAATTACATCTTTCCCTTCAAGAAGCCTTTCGCTAAGGCTGTTCTTGTGGAATTGGCAAAGGGATATTTGGAAGCCCATAGAGGGCTATGGTGAAAAAGGAAATATCTTCCGTTCAAAACTGGAAAGAAGCTTTCTGAGAAACTGCTCTGTGTTCTGTTAATTCATCTCACAGAGTTACATCTTTCCCTTCAAGAAGCCTTTCACTAAGGCTGTTCTTGTGGAATTGGCAAAGGATATTTGGAAGCCCATAGAGGGCTATGGTGAAAAAGGAAATATCTTCCGTTCAAAACTGGAAAGAAGCTTTCTGAGAAACTGCTCTGTGTTCTGTTAACTCATCCCACAGAGTTACATCTTTCCCTTCAAGAAGCCTTTCGCTAAGGCTGTTCTTGTGTAATTGGCAAAGGGATATTTGGAAGCCCACAGAGGGCTATGGTGAAAAAGGAAATACCTTCCGTTCAAAACTGGAAAGAAGCTTTCTGAGAAACTGCTCTGTGTTCTGTTAATTCATCTCACAGAGTTACATCTTTCCCTTCAAGAAGCCTTTCGCTAAGGCTGTTCTTGTGGAATTGGCAAAGGGATATTTGGAAGCCCATAGAGGGCTATGGTTAAAAAGGAAATATCTTCCGTTCAAAACTGTAAAGAAGCTCTCTGAGAAACTGCTCTGTGTTCTGTTAATTCATCTCACAGAGTTACATCTTTCCCTTCAAGAAGCCTTTCGCTAAGGCTGTTCTTGTGGAACTGGCAAAGGGATATTTGGAGCCCATAGAGGGCTATGGTGAAAAAGGAAATGTCTTCCGTTCCAAACTGGAAAGAAGCGTTCTGAGAAACTGCTCTGTGTTCTGTTAATTCATCTCACAGAGTTACATCTTTCCCTTCAAGAAGCCTTTCGCTAAGGCTGTTCTTGTGGAATTGGCAAAGGGATATTTGGAAGCCCATAGAGGGCTATGGTGAAAAAGGAAATATCTTCCGTTCCAAACTGGAAAGAAACTTTCTGAGAAACGGCTCTGTGTTCTCTTAATTCATCTCACAGAGTTACATCTTTCCCTTCAAGAGGCCGTTCGCTAAGGCTGTTCTTGTGGAATTGGCAAAGGATATTTGGAAGCCCATAGAGGCTATGGTGAAAAAGGAAATATCTTCCGTTCAAAACTGGAAAGAAGCTTTCTGAGAAACTGCTCTGTGTTCTGTTAATTCATCCCACAGAGTTACATCTTTCCCTTCAAGAAGCCTTTCGCTAAGGCTTTTCTTGTGGAATTGGCAAAGGGATATTTGGAAGCCCATAGAGGGCTATGGTGAAAAAGGAAATATCTTCCGTTCAAAACTGGAAAGAAGCTTTCTGAGAAACTGCTCTGTGTTCTGTTAATTCATCTCACAGAGTTACATCTTTCCCTTCAAGAAGCCTTTCGCTAAGGCTGTTCTTGTGGAATTGGCAAAGGGATATTTGGAAGCCCATGGAGGGCTATGGTGAAAAACGAAATATATTCCGTTCAAAACTGGAAAGAAGCTTTCTGAGAAACTGCTCTGTGTTCCGTTAATTCATCTCACAGAGTTACATCTTTCCCTTCAATAATCCTTTCGCTAAGGCTGTTCTTGTGGAATTGGCAAAGGGATATTTGGAAGCCCATAGAGGGCTATGGTGAAAAAGGAAATATCTTCCGTTCCAAACTGGAAAGAAGCTTTCTGAGAAACTGCTCTGTGTTCTGTTAATTCATCTCACAGAGTTACATCTTTCCTTCAAGAAGCCTTTCCTAAGGCTGTTCTTGTGGAATTGGCAAAGGATATTTGGAAGCCCATAGAGGGCTATGGTGAAAAAGGAAATATCTTCCGTTCAAAACTGGAAAGAAACTTTCTGAGAAACTGCTCTGTGTTCTCTTAATTCATCTCACAGAGTTACATCTTTCCTTCAAGAAGCCTTTCGCTAAGGCTGTTCTTGTGGAATTGGCAAAGGATATTTGGAAGCCCATAGGCGGCTATGGTGAAAAAGGAAATATCTTCCGTTCAAAACTGGAAAGAAGCTTTCTGAGAAACTGCTCTGTGTTCTGTTAATTCATCCCACAGAGTTACATCTTTCCCTTCAAGAAGCCTTCGCTAAGGCTGTTCTTGTGGAATTGGCAAAGGATATTTGGAAGCCCATAGAGGGCTATGGTGAAAAAGGAAATATCTTCCGTTCAAAACTGGAAAGAAGCTTTCTGAAACTGCTCTGTGTTCTGTTAATTCATCTCACAGAGTTACATCTTTCCTTCAAGAAGCCTTTCGCTAAGGCTGTTCTTGTGGAATTGCCAAAGGATATTTGGAAGCCCATGGAGGGCTATGGTGAAAAACGAAATATATTCCGTTCAAAACTGGAAGAAGCTTTCTGAGAAACTGCTCTGTGTTCTGTTAATTCATCTCACAGAGTTACATCTTTCCCTTCAATAATCCTTTCGCTAAGGCTGTTCTTGTGGAATTGGCAAAGGGATATTTGGAAGCCCATAGAGGGCTATGGTGAAAAAGGAAATATCTTCCGTTCCAAACTGGAAAGAAGCTTTCTGAGAAACTGCTCTGTGTTCTGTTAATTCATCTCACAGAGTTACATCTTTCCTTCAAGCCTTTCCTAAGGCTGTTCTTGTGGAATTGGCAAAGGGATATTTGGAAGCCCTTAGAGGGCTATGGTTAAAAAGGAAATATCTTCCGTTGAAAACTGGAAAGAAGCTTTCTGAGAAACTGCTCTGTGTTCTGTTAATTCATCTCACAGAGTTACATCTTTCCCTTCAAGAAGCCTTTCGCTAAGGCTGTTCTTGTGGAATTGGCAAAGGGATACTTGGAAGCCCATGGAGGGCTATGGTGAAAAACGAAACATCTTCCGTTCAAAACTGGAAAGAAGCTTTCTGAGAAACTGCTCTGTGTTCCTTTAATTCATCTCACAGAGTTACGTCTTTCCCTTCAATAATCCTTTCGCTAAGGCTATTCTTGTGGAATTCGCAAAGGGATATTTGGAAGCCCATAGAGGGCTATTGTGAAAAAGGAAATATCTTCCGTTCCAAACTGGAAAGAAGCTTTCTGAGAAACTGCTCTGTGTTCTGTTAATTCATCTCACAGAGTTACATCTTTCCATTCCGGAAGCCTTTCTCTAAGGCTATTCTTGTGGAATTGGCAAAGGGATATTTGGAAGCCCACAGAGGGCTATGTTGAAAAAGGAATTATCTTCCGTTCAAAACTGGAAAGAAGCTTTCTGAGAAACTGCTCTGTGTTCTGTTAATTCATCTCACAGAGTTACATCTTTCCCTTCAAGAAGCCATTCGCTAAGGCTGTTCTTGTGGAATTGGCAAAGGGATATTTGGAAGCCATTAGAGGGCTATGGTGAAAAAGGAAATGTCTTCCGTTCCAAACTGGAAAGAAGCTTTCTCAGAAACTGCTATGTGTTCTGTTAATTCATCTCAAAGAGTTACATCTTTCCCTTCAAGAAGCCTTTCGCTAAGGCTGTTCTTGTGGAATTGACAAAGGGATATTTGGAAGCCCATAGAGGGCTATGGTGAAAAAGGAAATATCTTCCGTTCCAAACTGGAAAGAAGCTTTCTGAGAAGCTGCTCTGTGTTGTGTTAATTCATCTCACAGAGTTACAGCTTTCCCTTCAAGAAGCCTTTCGCTAAGGCTGTTCTTGTGGAATTGGCAAAGGGATATTTGGAAGCCCATAGAGGGCTATGGTGAAAAAGGAAATGTCTTCCGTTCCAACCTGGAAAGAAGCTTTCTGAGAATCTGCTCTGTGTTCTGTTAATTCATCTCACAGAGTTACATCTTTCCCTTCAAGAAGCCTTTCGCTAAGGCTGTTCTTGTGGAATTGGCAAAGGGATATTTGGAAGCCCATAGAGGGCTATGGTTAAAAAAGGAAATATCTTCCGTTGAAAACTGGAAAGAAGCTTTCTGAGAAACTGCTCTGTGTTCTGTTAATTCATCTCACAGAGTTACATCTTTCCCTTCAATAAGCCTTTCGCTAAGTCTGTTCTTCTGGAATTGGCAAAGGGATATTTGGAAGCCCCTAGAGGGCTATGGTGAAAAAGGAAATATCTTCCATTCAAAACTGGAAAGAAGCTTTCTCAGAAACTGCTCTGTGTTCTCTTAATTCATCTCACAGAGTTACATCTTTCCCTTCAAGAAGCCTTTCACTAAGGCTGTTCTTGGGGAATTGGCAAAAAGACATTTGGAAGCCCATAGAGGGCTATGGTGAAAAAGGAAATATCTTCCGTTCAAAACTGGAAAGAAGCTTTCTGAGAAACTGCTCTGTGTTCTGTTAATTCATCCCAAAGAGTTACATCTTTCCCTTCAAGAAGCCTTTCGCTAAGGCTGTTCTTGTGGAATTGGCAAAGGGATATTTGAAAGCCCATAGAGGGCTATGGTGAAAAAGGAAATATCTTCCGTTCAAAACTGGAAAGAAGCTTTCTGAGAAACTGCTCTGTGTTCTGTTAATGCATGTCACAGAATTACATCTTTCCCTTCAAGAAGCCTTTCGCTAAGGCTGTTATTGTGGAATTGGCAAAGGGATATTTGGAAGCCCATAGAGGGCTATGGTGAAAAAGGAAATATCTTCCATTCAAAACTGGAAAGAAGCTTTCTGAGAAACTGCTCTGTGTTCTGTTAATTCATGTCAAAGTGTTACATCTTTCCCTTCAAGAAGCCGTTCGCTAAGGCTGTTCTTGTGGAATTGGCAAAGGGATATTTGGAAGCCCATAGAGGGCTACGGTGAAAAAGGAAATATCTTCCGTTCAAAACTGGAAAGAAGCTTTCTGAGAAACTGCTCTGTGTTCTGTTAATTCATGTCACAGAGTTACATCTTTCCCTTCAAGAAGCCTTTCGCTAAGGCTGTTCTTGTGGAATTGTCAAAGGGATATTTGGAAGCCCATAGAGGGCTATGGTGAAAAAGGAAATATCTTCCGTTCAAAACTGGAAAGAAGCTTTCTGAGAAACTGCTCTGTGTTCTGTTAATTCATCTCACAGAGTTACATCTTTCCCTTCAAGAACCCTTTCGCTAAGGCTGTTCTTGTGGAATTGGCAAAGTGATATTTGGAAGCCCATAGACGTCTATGGTGAAAAAGGCAATATCTTCCGTTCCAAACTAGAAAGAAGCTTTCTCAGAAACTGCTCTGTGTTCTGTTAATTCATCTCACAGAGTTACATCTTTCCCTTCAAGAAGCCTTTCGCTAAGCCTGTTCTTGTGGAATTGGCAAAGGGATATTTGGAAGCCCATAGAGGGCTATGGTGAAAAAGGAAATATCTTCCGATCCAAACTGGAAAGAAGCTTTCTGAGAAACTGCTCTCTGTTCTGTTAATTCATGTCACAGAATTACATCTTTCCCTTCAAGAATCCTTTCGCTAAGGCTGTTCTTGTGGAATTGGCAAAGGGATATTTGGAAGCCCCTAGAGGGCTATGGTGAAAAAGGAAATATCTTCCGTTCAAAACTGGAAAGAAGCTTTCTGAGAAACTGCTCTGTGTTCTGTTAATTCATCTCACAGAGTTACATCTTTCCCTTCAAGAAGCCTTTCGCTAAGGCTGTTCTTGTGGAATTGGCAAAGGGATATTTGGAAGCCCATAGAGGGCTATGATGAAAAAGGAAATATCTTCCATTCAAAACTGGAAAGAAGCTTTCTGAGAAACTGCTCTGTGTTCTATTAATTTATCTCCCAGAGTTACATCTTTCCCTTCTAGAAGCCTTTCGCTAAGCCTGTTCTTGTGGAATTGGCAAGGGATATTTGGAAGCCCATAGAGGGCTATGGTGAAAAAAATATCTTCCGTTCCAAACTGGAAAGAAGCTTTCTGAGAAACTGCTCTGTGTTCTGTTAATTCATCTCACAGAGTTACATCTTTCCCTTCAAGAAGCCTTTCGCTAAGGCTATTCTTGTGGAATTGGCAAAGGGATTTTTGGAAGCCCATAGATGGCTATGGTGAAAAAGGAAATATCTTCCGTTCCAAACTGGAAAGAAGCTTTCTGAGAAACTGCTCTGGGTTCTGGTAATTCATCTCACAGAGATACATCTTTCCCTTCAAGAAGCCTTTCGCTAATGCTGTTCTTGTGGAATGGGCAAAGGGATATTTGGAAGCCCGTAGAGGGCTATGGTGAAAAACGAAATATCTTCCGTTCCAAACTGGAAAGAAGCTTTCTGAGAAACTGCTCTGTGTTCTGTTCATTCATCTCACAGAGTTACATCTTTCCTTTCAAGAAGCCTTTCGCTAAGGCTGTTCTTGTGGAATTGGCAAAGGGATATTTGGAAGCCCATAGAGGGCTATGCTGAAAAAGGAAATATCTTCCGTTCCAAACTGGAAAGAAACTTTCTGAGAAACTGCTCTGTGTTCTGTTAATTCATCTCACAGAGTTACATCTTTCCCTTCAAGAAGCCTTTCCCTAACGCCGTTCTTGTGGAATTGGCAAAGGGATATTTGGAAGCCCATAGAGGGCTATGGTGAAAAAGGAAATATCTTCCGTTCAAAATTGGCAAGAAGCTTTCTGAGAAACTGCTCTGTGTTCTCTTAATTCATCTCACAGAGTTACATCTTTCCCTTCAAGAAGCCTTTCGCTAAGGCTGTTCTTGTGGAATTGGCAAAGGGATATTTGGAAGCCCACAGAGGGCTATGGTGAAAAAGGAAATATCTTCCGTTCCAAACAGGAAAGAAGCTTTCTGAAAAACTGCTCTGTGTTCTGTTAATTTATCTCACAGAGTTACATCTTTCCCTTCAAGAAACCTTTCGCTAAGGCTGTTCTTGTGGAATTGGCAAAGGGATATATGGAAGCCCATAGAGGGCTATGGTGAAAAAGGAAATATCTTCCGTTCAAAACTGGAAAGAAGCTTTCTGAGAAACTGCTCTGTGTTCTGTTAATTCATCTCACAGAGTTACATCTTTCCCTTCAAGAAGCCTTTCGCTAAGCCTGTTCTTGTGGAATTGGCAAAGGGATATTTGGAAGCCCATAGAGGGCTATGGTGAAAAAGGAAATATCTTCCGTTCCAAACTGGAAAGAAGCTTTCTGAGAAACTGCTCTGTGTTCTGTTAACTCATCCCACAGAGTTACATCTTTCCCTTCAAGAAGTCTTTCGCTAAGGCTGTTCTTGTGTAATTGGCAAAGGGATATTTGGAAGCCCACAGAGGGCTATGGTGAAAAAGGAAATACCTTCCGTTCAAAACTGGAAAGAAGCTTTCTGAGAAACTGCTCTGTGTTCTGTTAATTCATGTCACAGAGTTACATCTTTCCCTTCAAGAAGCCTTTCGCTAAGGCTGTTCTTGTGGAATTGGCAAAGGGATATTTGGAAGCCCATAGAGGGCTATGGTTAAAAAGGAAATATCTTCCGTTCAAAACTGTAAAGAAGCTCTCTGAGAAACTGCTCTGTGTTCTGTTAATTCATCTCACAGAGTTACATCTTTCCCTTCAAGAAGCCTTTCGCTAAGGCTGTTCTTGTGGAACTGGCAAAGGGATATTTGGAGCCCATAGAGGGCTATGGTGAAAAAGGAAATGTCTTCCGTTCCAAACTGGAAAGAAGCGTTCTGAGAAACTGCTCTGTGTTCTGTTAATTCATCTCACAGAGTTACATCTTTCCCTTCAAGAAGCCTTTCGCTAAGGCTGTTCTTGTGGAATTGGAAAAGTTATATTTGGAAGCCCATAGAGGGCTATGGTGAAAAAGGAAATATCTTCCGTTCCAAACTGGAAAGAAACTTTCTGAGAAACTGCTCTGTGTTCTCTTAATTCATCTCACAGAGTTACATCTTTCCCTTCAAGAGGCCGTTCGCTAAGGCTGTTCTTGTGGAATTGGCAAAGGGATATTTGGAAGCCCATAGACGGCTATGGTGAAAAAGGAAATATCTTCCGTTCAAAACTGGAAAGAAGCTTTCTGAGAAACTGCTCTGTGTTCTGTTAATTCATCCCACAGAGTTACATCTTTCCCTTCAAGAAGCCTTTCGCTAAGGCTTTTCTTGTGGAATTGGCAAAGGGATATTTGGAAGCCCATAGAGGGCTATGGTGAAAAAGGAAATATCTTCCGTTCAAAACTGGAAAGAAGCTTTCTGAGAAACTGCTCTGTGTTCTGTTAATTCATCTCACAGAGTTACATCTTTCCCTTCAAGAAGCCTTTCGCTAAGGCTGTTCTTGTGGAATTGGCAAAGGGATATTTGGAAGCCCATGGAGGGCTATGGTGAAAAACGAAATATCTTCCGTTCAAAACTGGAAAGAAGCTTTCTGAGAAACTGCTCTGTGTTCCGTTAATTCATCTCACAGAGTTACATCTTTCCCTTCAATAATCCTTTCGCTAAGGCTGTTCTTGTGGAATTGGCAAAGGGATATTTGGAAGCCCATAGAGGGCTATGGTGAAAAAGGAAATATCTTCCGTTCAAAACTGGAAAGAAGCTTTCTGAGAAACTGCTCTGTGTTCTGTTAATTCATCTCACAGAGTTACATCTTTCCCTTCAAGAAGCCTTTCGCTAAGGCTGTTCTTGTGGAATTGGCAAAGGGATATTTGGAAGCCCTTAGAGGGCTATGGTTAAAAAGGAAATATCTTCCGTTGAAAACTGGAAAGAAGCTTTCTGAGAAACTGCTCTGTGTTCTGTTAATTCATCTCACAGAGTTACATCTTTCCCTTCAAGAAACCTTTCGCTAAGGCTGTTCTTGTGGAATAGGCAAAGGGATATTTGGAAGCCCATGGAGGGCTATGGTGAAAAACGAAACATCTTCCGTTCAAAACTGGAAAGAAGCTTTCTGAGAAACTGCTCTGTGTTCCTTTAATTCATCTCACAGAGTTACGTCTTTCCCTTCAATAATCCTTTCGCTAAGGCTATTCTTGTGGAATTCGCAAAGGGATATTTGGAAGCCCATAGAGGGCTATTGTGAAAAAGGAAATATCTTCCGTTCCAAACTGGAAAGAAGCTTTCTGAGAAACTGCTCTGTGTTCTGTTAATTCATCTCACAGAGTTACATCTTTCCATTCCGGAAGCCTTTCTCTAAGGCTATTCTTGTGGAATTGGCAAAGGGATATTTGGAAGCCCACAGAGGGCTATGTTGAAAAAGGAAATATCTTCCGTTCAAAACTGGAAAGAAGCTTTCTGAGAAACTGCTCTGTGTTCTGTTAATTCATCTCACAGAGTTACATCTTTCCCTTCAAGAAGCCATTCGCTAAGGCTGTTCTTGTGGAATTGGCAAAGGGATATTTGGAAGCCATTAGAGGGCTATGGTGAAAAAGGAAATGTCTTCCGCTCCAAACTGGAAAGAAGCTTTCTCAGAAACTGCTATGTGTTCTGTTAATTCATCTCACAGGTTACATCTTTCCTTCAAGAAGCCTTTCGCTAAGGCTGTTCTTGTGGAATTGACAAAGGATATTTGGAAGCCCATAGAGGGCTATGGTGAAAAAAAATATCTTCCGTTCCAAACTGGAAAGAAGCTTTCTGAGAAGCTGCTCTGTGTTGTGTTAATTCATCTCACAGAGTTACAGCTTTCCCTTCAAGAAGCCTTTCGCTAAGGCTGTTCTTGTGGAATTGGCAAAGGGATATTTGGAAGCCCATAGAGGGCTATGGTGAAAAAGGAAATGTCTTCCGTTCCAACCTGGAAAGAAGCTTTCTGAGAATCTGCTCTGTGTTCTGTTAATTCATCTCACAGAGTTACATCTTTCCCTTCAAGAAGCCTTTCGCTAAGGCTGTTCTTGTGGAATTGGCAAAGGGATATTTGGAAGCCCATAGAGGGCTATGGTTAAAAAAGGAAATATCTTCCGTTGAAAACTGGAAAGAAGCTTTCTGAGAAACTGCTCTGTGTTCTGTTAATTCATCTCACAGAGTTACATCTTTCCCTTCAATAAGCCTTTCGCTAAGTCTGTTCTTCTGGAATTGGCAAAGGGATATTTGGAAGCCCCTAGAGGGCTATGGTGAAAAGGAAATATCTTCCATTCAAAACTGGAAAGAAGCTTTCTCAGAAACTGCTCTGTGTTCTCTTAATTCATCTCACAGAGTTACATCTTTCCCTTCAAGCCTTTCGCTAAGGCTGTTCTTGTGGAATTGGCAAAGGATATTTGGAAGCCCATAGAGGGCTATGGTGAAAAAGGAAATATCTTCCGTTCAAAACTGGAAAGAAGCTTTCTGAGAAACTGCTCTGTGTTCTGTTAATTCATCTCAAAGAGTTACATCTTTCCTTCAAGAAGCCTTTCGCTAAGGCTGTTCTTGTGGAATTGGCAAAGGATATTTGAAGCCCATAGAGGGCTATGGTGAAAAAAAATATCTTCCGTTCAAAACTGGAAAGAAGCTTTCTGAGAAACTGCTCTGTGTTCTGTTAATGCATGTCACAGAATTACATCTTTCCCTTCAAGAAACCTTTCGCTAAGGCTGTTCTTGTGGAATTGGCAAGGATATTTGGAAGCCCATAGAGGGCTATGGTGAAAAGGAAATATCTTCCATTCAAAACTGGAAAGAAGCTTTCTGAGAAACTGCTCTGTGTTCTGTTAATTCATCTCAAAGAGTTACATCTTTCCCTTCAAGAAGCCTTTCGCTAAGGCTGTTCTTGTGGAATTGGCAAGGATATTTGGAAGCCCATAGAGGCTATGGTGAAAAGGAAATATCTTCCGTTCAAAACTGGAAAGAAGCTTTCTGAGAAACTGCTCTGTGTTCTGTTAATTCATCTCACAGAGTTACATCTTTCCTTCAAGAAGCCTTTCGCTAAGGCTGTTCTTGTGGAATTGTCAAAGGATATTTGGAAGCCCATAGAGGGCTATGGTGAAAAAGGAAATATCTTCCGTTCAAAACTGGAAAGAAGCTTTCTGAGAAACTGCTCTGTGTTCTGTTAATTCATCTCACAGAGTTACATCTTTCCCTTCAAGAACCCTTTCGCTAAGGCTGTTCTTGTGGAATTGGCAAAGTGATATTTGGAAGCCCATAGACGTCTATGGTGAAAAAGGCAATATCTTCCGTTCCAAACTAGAAAGAAGCTTTCTCAGAAACTGCTCTGTGTTCTGTTAATTCATCTCACAGAGTTACATCTTTCCCTTCAAGAAGCCTTTCGCTAAGCCTGTTCTTGTGGAATTGGCAAAGGGATATTTGGAAGCCCATAGAGGGCTATGGTGAAAAAGGAAATATCTTCCGATCCAAACTGGAAAGAAGCTTTCTGAGAAACTGCTCTCTGTTCTGTTAATTCATGTCACAGAATTACATCTTTCCCTTCAAGAATTCTTTCGCTAAGGCTGTTCTTGTGGAATTGGCAAAGGGATATTTGGAAGCCCTAGAGGCTATGGTGAAAAAGGAAATATCTTCCGCTCAAAACTGGAAAGAAGCTTTCTGAGAAACTGCTCTGTGTTCTGTTAATTCATCTCACAGAGTTACATCTTTCCTTCAAGAAGCCTTTCGCTAAGGCTGTTCTTGTGGAATTGGCAAAGGATATTTGGAAGCCCATAGAGGGCTATGATGAAAAGGAAATATCTTCCATTCAAAACTGGAAAGAAGCTTTCTGAGAAACTGCTCTGTGTTCTATTAATTTATCTCCCAGAGTTACATCTTTCCCTTCTAGAAGCCTTTCGCTAAGCCTGTTCTTGTGGAATTGGCAAAGGGATATTTGGAAGCCCATAGAGGGCTATGGTGAAAAAGGAAATATCTTCCGTTCCAAACTGGAAAGAAGCTTTCTGAGAAACTGCTCTGTGTTCTGTTAATTCATCTCACAGAGTTACATCTTTCCTTCAAGAAGCCTTCGCTAAGGCTATTCTTGTGGAATTGGCAAAGGGATTTTTGGAAGCCCATAGAGGGCTATGGTGAAAAAGGAAATATCTTCCGTTCCAAACTGGAAAGAAGCTTTCTGAGAAACTGCTCTGGGTTCTGGTAATTCATCTCACAGAGATACATCTTTCCCTTCAAGAAGCCTTTCGCTAATGCTGTTCTTGTGGAATGGGCAAAGGGATATTTGGAAGCCCGTAGAGGGCTATGGTGAAAAACGAAATATCTTCCGTTCCAAACTGGAAAGAAGCTTTCTGAGAAACTGCTCTGTGTTCTGTTCATTCATCTCACAGAGTTACATCTTTCCTTCAAGAAGCCTTCGCTAAGGCTGTTCTTGTGGAATTAGCAAAGGGATATTTGGAAGCCCATAGAGGGCTATGCTGAAAAGGAAATATCTTCCGTTCCAAACTGGAAAGAAACTTTCTGAGAAACTGCTCTGTGTTCTGTTAATTCATCTCACAGAGTTACATCTTTCCCTTCAAGAAGCCTTTCGCTAAGCCTGTTCTTGTGGAATTGGCAAAGGATATTTGGAAGCCCATAGAGGCTATGGTGAAAAAGAAATATCTTCCGTTCAAAATTGGCAAGAAGCTTTCTGAGAAACTGCTCTGTGTTCTCTTAATTCATCTCACAGAGTTATATCTTTCCTTCAAGAAGCCTTTCGCTAAGGCTGTTCTTGTGGAATTGGCAAAGGATATTTGGAAGCCCACAGAGGCTATGGTGAAAAAGGAAATATCTTCCGTTCAAACAGGAAAGAAGCTTTCTGAAAAACTGCTCTGTGTTCTGTTAATTTATCTCACAGAGTTACCTCTTTCCCTTCAAGAAACCTTTCGCTAAGGCTGTTCCTGTGGAATTGGCAAAGGGATATATGGAAGCCCATAGAGGGCTATGGTGAAAAAGGAAATATCTTCCGTTCAAAACTGGAAAGAAGCTTTCTGAGAAACTGCTCTGTGTTCTGTTAATTCATCTCACAGAGTTACATCTTTCCCTTCAAGAAGCCTTTCGCTAAGCCTGTTCTTGTGGAATTGGCAAAGGGATATTTGGAAGCCCATAGAGGGCTATGGTGAAAAAGGAAATATCTTCCGTTCCAAACTGGAAAGAAGCTTTCTGAGAAACTGCTCTCTGTTCTGTTAATTCATGTCACAGAATTACATCTTTCCCTTCAAGAATCCTTACGCTAAGGCTGTTCTTGTGGAATTGGCAAAGGGATATTTGGAAGCCCATAGAGGGCTGTGGTGAAAAAGGAAATATCTTCCGTTCAAAACTGGAAAGAATCTTTCTGAGAAACTGCTCTGTGTTCTGTTAATTCATCTCACAGAGTTACATCTTTCCCTTCAAGAAGCCTTTCGCTAAGGCTGTTCTTGTAGAATTGGCAAAGGGATATTTGGAGGCCCAGAGAGGGCTATGGTGAAAAAGGAAATATCTGCCGTTCAAAACTGGAAAGAAACTTTCTGAGAAACTGCTCTGTGTTCCGTTAATTCATCACACGGAGTTACATCTTTCCCTTCAGGAAGCCTTTCGCTAAGGCTGTTCTTGTGGAATTGGCAAAGGATATTTGAAGCCCATAGAGGCTATGGTGAAAAAGGAAATATCTTCCTTTCCAAACTGGAAAGAAGCTTTCTGAGAATCTGCTCTGTGTTCTGTTAATTCATCTCACAGAGTTACATCTTTCCCTTCAAGAAGCCTTTCGCTAAGGCTGTTCTTGTGGAATTGGCAAAGGGATATTTGGAAGCCCATAGACGGCTATGGTGAAAAAGGCAATATCTTCCGTTCAAAAGTGGAAAGAAGCTTTCTGAGAAACTGCTCTGTGATCTGTTAATTCATCTCACAGAGTTACATCTTTCCCTTCAAGAAGCCTTCGCTAAGGCTGTTCTTGTGGAATTGGCAAAGGATATTTAAAAGCCCATGGAGGGCTGTGGTGAAAAACGAAATATCCTCCGTTGAAAACTGGAAATAAGCTTGAGAAACTGCTCTGTGTTCCGTTAATTCATCTCACAGAGTTACATCTTTCCTTCAATAATCCTTTCGCTAAGGCTGTTCTTGTGGAATTGGCAAAGGATATTTGGAAGCCCATAGAGGGCTATGGTGAAAAAGGAAATATCTTCCGTTCAAAACTGGAAAGAAGCTTTCTGAGAAACTGCTCTGTGTTCTGTTAATTCATCTCACAGAGTTATATCTTTCCTTCAAGAACTTTTCGCTAAGGCTGTTCTTGTGGAATTGTCAAAGGGATATTTGGAAGCCCATGGGGCTATGGTGAAAACGAAATATCTTCCGTTCAAAACTGGAAAGAAGCTTTCTGAGAAACTGCTCTGTGTTCTGTTAATTCATCTCACAGAGTTACATCTTTCCCTTCAAGAAGCCTTTCGCTAAGGCTGTTCTTGTGGTATTGGCAAAGGGATATTTGGAAGCCCATAGAGGGCTATGGTGAAAAAGGAAATATCTTCCGTTCAAAACTGGAAAGAAGCTTTCTGAGAAACTGCTCTGTGTTCTGTTAATTCATCTCACAGGGTTACATCTTTCCCTTCAAGAAGCCTTTCGCTAAGGCTGTTCTTGTGGAATTCGCAAAGGGATATTTGGAAGCCCATAGAGGGTTATGGTGAAAAAAGAAATATCTTCCGTTCAAAACTGGAAAGAAGCTTTCTGAGAAACTGCTCTGTGTTCTGTTAATTCATCTCACAGAGTTACATCTTTCCCTTCAAGAAGCGTTCCACTAAGGATGTTCTTGTGGAATTGGCAAAGGGATATTTGGAAGCCCATAGAGGGCTATGGTGAAAAAGGACATATCTTCCGTTCAAAACGGGAAAGAAGCTTTCTGAGAAACTGCTCTGTGTTCTGTTAATTCATCTCACAGAGTTACATCTTTCCCTTCAAGAAGCCTTTCGCTAAGGCTTTTCTTGTGGAATTGGCAAAGGGATATTTGGAAGCCCCCAGAGGGCTATGGTGAAAAACGAAATATCTTCCGTTCAAAACTGGAAAGAAGCTTTCTGAGAAACTGCTCTGTGTTCCTTTAATTCATCTCACAGAGTTACGTCTTTCCCTTCAATAATCCTTTCGCTCAGGCTGTTCTTGTGGAATTGGCAAAGGGATATTTGGAAGCCCATAGAGAGCTATTGTGAAAAAGGAAATATCTTCCGTTCCAAACTGGAAAGAAGCTTTCTGAGAAACTGCTCTGTGTTCTGTTAATTCATCTCACAGAGTTACATCTTTCCATTCCGGAAGCCTTTCGCTAAGGCTGTTCTTGTGGAATTGGCAAAGGGACATTTGGAAGCTCACAGAGGGCTATGGTGAAAAAGGAAATATCTTCCGTTCAAAACTGGAAAGAAGCTTTCTGAGAAACTGCTCTGTGTTCTGTTAATTCATCTCACAGAGTTACATCTTTCCCTTCAAGAAGCCTTTCGCTAAGGCTGTTCTTGTGGAATTGGCAAAGGGATATTTGGAAGCCCACAGAGGGCTATGGTGAAAAAGGAAATATCTTCCGTTCCAAACAGGAAAGAAGCTTTCTGAAACTGCTCTGTTTCTTTTATTTCATCTCAAAGAGTTACATCTTTCCTTCAATAATCCTTTCGCTAAGGCTGTTCTTGTGGAATTGGCAAAGGATATTTGGAAGCCCATAGAGGGCTATGGTGAAAAAGGAAATATCTTCCGTTCAAAACTGGAAAGAAGCTTTCTGAGAAACTGCTCTGTGTTCTGTTAATTCATCTCACAGAGTTCCATCTTTCCTTCAAAAGCCTTCGCTAAGCCTGTTCTTGTGGAATTGGCAAAGGGATATTTGGAAGCCCATAGAGGGCTATGGTGAAAAAGGAAATATCTTCCGCTCCAAACTGGAAAGAAGCTTTCTGAGAAACTGCTCTGTGTTCTGATAATGCATGTCACAGAATTACATCTTTCCTTCAAGAAGCCTTCGCTAAGGCTGTTCTTGTGGAATTGGCAAAGGATATTTGGAAGCCCATAGAGGCTATGGTGAAAAAGGAAATATCTTCCGCTCAAAACTGGAAAGAAGCTTTCTGAGAAACTGCTCTGTGTTCTGTTAATTCATGTCACAGAGTTACATCTTTCCCTTCAAGAAGCCTTCGCTAAGGCTGTTCTTGTGGAATTGGCAAGGATATTTGGAAGCCCATAGAGGGCTACGGTGAAAAAGGAAATATCTTCCGTTCAAAACTGGAAAGAAGCTTTCTGAGAAACTGCTCTGTGTTCTGTTAATTCATCTCACAGAGTTACATCTTTCCTTCAAGAAGCCTTTCGCTAAGGCTGTTCTTGTGGAATTGGCAAAGGGATATTTGGAAGCCCACAGAGGGCTATGGTGAAAAAGGAAATGTCTTCCGCTCCAAACTGGAAAGAAGCTTGAGAAACTGCTCTGTGTTCTGTTAATTCATCTCACAGAGTTACATCTTTCCCTTCAAGAAGCCTTTCGCTAAGGCTGTTCTTGTGGAATTGGCAAAGGGATATTTGGAAGCCCATGGAGGGCTATGGTGAAAAAGGAAATATCTTCCGCTCAAAACTGGAAAGAAGCTTGAGAAACTGCTCTGTGTTCTGTTAATTCATCTCACAGAGTTACATCTTTCCCTTCAAGAAGCCTTCGCTAAGGCTGTTCTTGTGGAATTGGCAAAGGATATTTGGAAGCCCATAGAGGGCTATGGTGAAAAAGGAAATATCTTCCGTTCCAAACTGGAAAGAAGCTTGAGAAACTGCTCTGTGTTCTGTTAATTCATCTCACAGAGTTACATCTTTCCTTCAATAATCCTTTCGCTAAGGCTGTTCTTGTGGAATTGGCAAAGGATATTTGGAAGCCCATAGAGGGCTATGGTTAAAAAGGAAATATCTTCCGTTCAAAACTGGAAAGAAGCTTGAGAAACTGCTCTGTGTTCTGTTAATTCATCTCACAGAGTTACATCTTTCCATTCCGGAAGCCTTCGCTAAGGCTGTTCTTGTGGAATTGGCAAAGGATATTTGGAAGCCCACAGAGGGCTATGGTGAAAAAGGAAATATCTTCCGCTCAAAACTGGAAAGAAGCTTTCTGAGAAACTGCTCTGTGTTCTGTTAATTCATCTCACAGAGTTACATCTTTCCTTCAAGAAGCCTTTCGCTAAGGCTGTTCTTGTGGAATTGGCAAGGATATTTGAAGCCCATAGAGGGCTATGGTGAAAAAGGAAATATCTTCCGCTCAAAACTGGAAAGAAGCTTTCTGAGAAACTGCTCTGTGTTCTGTTAATTCATGTCACAGAATTACATCTTTCCCTTCAAGAAGCCTTTCGCTAAGGCTGTTCTTGTGGAATTGGCAAAGGATATTTGGAAGCCCATAGAGGGCTATGGTGAAAAAGGAAATATCTTCCGCTCAAAACTGGAAAGAAGCTTTCTGAGAAACTGCTCTGTGTTCTGTTAATTCATGTCACAGAGTTACATCTTTCCCTTCAAGAAGCCTTCGCTAAGGCTGTTCTTGTGGAATTGGCAAAGGGATATTTGGAAGCCCATGAGGGCTATGGTGAAAAAGGAAATATCTTCCGCTCAAAACTGAAAGAAGCTTGAGAAACTGCTCTGTGTTCTGTTAATTCATCTCACAGAGTTACATCTTTCCTTCAAGAAGCCTTTCGCTAAGGCTGTTCTTGTGGAATTGGCAAGGATATTTGGAAGCCCATAGAGGGCTATGGTGAAAAAGGAAATATCTTCCGCTCAAAACTGGAAAGAAGCTTTCTGAGAAACTGCTCTGTGTTCTGTTAATTCATCTCACAGAGTTACATCTTTCCTTCAAGAAGCCTTTCGCTAAGGCTGTTCTTGTGGAATTGGCAAAGGATATTTGGAAGCCCATAGAGGCTATGGTGAAAAAGGAAATATCTTCCGCTCCAAACTGGAAAGAAGCTTTCTGAGAAACTGCTCTGTGTTCTGTTAATTCATCTCACAGAGTTACATCTTTCCTTCAAGAAGCCTTTCGCTAAGGCTGTTCTTGTGGAATTGGCAAGGATATTTGGAAGCCCATGGAGGGCTATGGTGAAAAAGGAAATATCTTCCGCTCAAAACTGGAAAGAAGCTTTCTGAGAAACTGCTCTGTGTTCTGTTAATTCATGTCACAGAGTTACATCTTTCCTTCAAGAAGCCTTTCGCTAAGGCTTTTCTTGTGGAATTGGCAAAGGATATTTGGAAGCCCATAGAGGGCTATGGTGAAAAAGGAAATATCTTCCGCTCAAAACTGGAAAGAAGCTTGAGAAACTGCTCTGTGTTCTGTTAATTCATCTCACAGAGTTACATCTTTCCCTTCAAGAAGCCTTTCGCTAAGGCTGTTCTTGTGGAATTGGCAAGGATATTTGGAAGCCCATAGAGGGCTATGGTGAAAAAGGAAATATCTTCCGCTCCAAACTGGAAAGAAACTTTCTGAGAAACTGCTCTGTGTTCCGTTAATTCATCTCACAGAGTTACATCTTTCCTTTTCGCTAAGGCTGTTCTTGTGGAATTGGCAAGGATATTTGGAAGCCCATAGAGGGCTATGGTGAAAAAGGAAATATCTTCCGTTCAAAACTGGAAAGAAGCTTGAGAAACTGCTCTGTGTTCTGTTAATTCATCTCACAGAGTTACATCTTTCCCTTCAAGAAGCCTTCGCTAAGGCTTTTCTTGTGGAATTGGCAAAGGGATATTTGGAAGCCCATAGAGGCTATGGTGAAAAAGGAAATATCTTCCGCTCAAAACTGGAAAGAAGCTTTCTGAAAAACTGCTCTGTGTTCTGTTAATTCATCTCACAGAGTTACATCTTTCCCTTCAAGAAGCCTTTCGCTAAGGCTGTTCTTGTGGAATTGGCAAAGGATATTTGGAAGCCCATAGAGGGCTATGGTGAAAAAGGAAATATCTTCCGCTCCAAACTGGAAAGAAGCTTTCTGAGAAACTGCTCTGTGTTCTGTTAATTCATCTCACAGAGTTCCATCTTTCCTTCAAGAAGCCTTCGCTAAGGCTGTTCTTGTGGAATTGGCAAAGGGATATTTGGAAGCCCATAGAGGGCTATGGTGAAAAAGGAAATATCTTCCGCTCAAAACTGGAAAGAAGCTTTCTGAGAAACTGCTCTGTGTTCTGTTAATTCATCTCACAGAGTTACATCTTTCCTTCAAGAAGCCTTTCGCTAAGGCTGTTCTTGTGGAATTGGCAAAGGATATTTGGAAGCCCATAGAGGGCTATGGTGAAAAAGGAAATATCTTCCGCTCAAAACTGGAAAGAAGCTTTCTGAGAAACTGCTCTGTGTTCTGTTAATTCATCTCACAGAGTTACATCTTTCCTTCAAGAAGCCTTTCGCTAAGGCTGTTCTTGTGGAATTGGCAAAGGATATTTGGAAGCCCATAGAGGGCTATGGTGAAAAAGGAAATATCTTCCATTCAAAACTGGAAAGAAGCTTGAGAAACTGCTCTGTGTTCTGTTAATTCATCTCACAGAGTTACATCTTTCCCTTCAAGAAGCCTTTCGCTAAGCCTGTTCTTGTGGAATTGGCAAGGATATTTGGAAGCCCATGAGGGCTATGGTGAAAAAGGAAATATCTTCCGCTCCAAACTGGAAAGAAGCTTGAGAAACTGCTCTGTGTTCTGTTAATTCATCTCACAGAGTTACATCTTTCCCTTCAAGAAGCCTTTCGCTAAGGCTATTCTTGTGGAATTGGCAAAGGGATATTTGGAAGCCCATGGAGGGCTATGGTGAAAAAGGAAATATCTTCCGTTCAAAACTGGAAAGAAGCTTTCTGAGAAACTGCTCTGTGTTCTGTTAATTCATCTCACAGAGTTACATCTTTCCTTCAAGAAGCCTTCGCTAAGGCTGTTCTTGTGGAATTGGCAAAGGATATTTGGAAGCCCATAGAGGGCTATGGTGAAAAAGGAAATATCTTCCGCTTCAAAACTGGAAAGAAGCTTTCTGAGAAACTACTCTGTGTTCTGTTAATTCATGTCACAGAGTTACATCTTTCCCTTCAAGAAGCCTTCGCTAAGGCTGTTCTTGTGGAATTGGCAAAGGATATTTGGAAGCCCATAGAGGGCTATGGTGAAAAGGAAATATCTTCCGCTCCAAACTGGAAAGAAGCTTGAGAAACTGCTCTGTGTTCTGTTAATTCATGTCACAGAGTTAAATCTTTCCTTCAAGAAGCCTTTCGCTAAGGCTGTTCTTGTGGAATTGGCAAAGGATATTTGGAAGCCCATAGAGGGCTATGGTGAAAAGGAAATATCTTCCGTTCCAAACTGGAAAGAAGCTTGAGAAACTGCTCTGTGTTCTGTTAATTCATCTCACAGAGTTACATCTTTCCTTCAAGAAGCCTTTCGCTAAGGCTGTTCTTGTGGAATTGGCAAAGGGATATTTGGAAGCCCATAGAGGCTATGGTGAAAAGGAAATATCTTCCGCTCAAAACTGGAAAGAAGCTTTCTGAGAAACTACTCTGTGTTCTATTAATTCATGTCACAGAGTTACATCTTTCCCTTCAAGAAGCCTTTCGCTAAGGCTTTTCTTGTGGAATTGGCAAAGGATATTTGGAAGCCCAGAGGGCTATGGTGAAAAGGAAATATCTTCCGCTTCAAAACTGGAAAGAAGCTTGAGAAACTGCTCTGTGTTCTGTTAATTCATCTCACAGAGTTACATCTTTCCTTCAAGAAGCCTTTCGCTAAGCCTGTTCTTGTGGAATTGGCAAAGGGATATTTGGAAGCCCATAGAGGGCTATGGTGAAAAGGAAATATCTTCCGATCCAAACTGGAAAGAAGCTTGAGAAACTGCTCTGTTCTGTTAATTCATGTCACAGAATTACATCTTTCCTTCAAGAATCCTTTCGCTAAGGCTGTTCTTGTGGAATTGGCAAGGATATTTGGAAGCCCATAGAGGCTATGGTGAAAAGGAAATATCTTCCGTTCAAAACTGGAAAGAAGCTTTCTGAGAAACTGCTCTGTGTTCTGTTAATTCATCTCACAGAGTTACATCTTTCCTTCAAGAAGCCTTTCGCTAAGGCTGTTCTTGTGGAATTGGCAAAGGATATTTGGAAGCCCATAGAGGGCTATGGTGAAAAAGGAAATATCTTCCATTCAAAACTGGAAAGAAGCTTTCTGAGAAACTGCTCTGTGTTCTATTAATTTATCTCACAGAGTTACATCTTTCCTTCAAGAAGCCTTTCGCTAAGGCTGTTCTTGTGGAATTGGCAAAGGGATATTTGGAAGCCCATAGAGGCTATGGTGAAAAAGGAAATATCTTCCGCTCCAAACTGGAAAGAAGCTTTCTGAGAAACTGCTCTGTGTTCTGTTAATTCATCTCACAGAGTTACATCTTTCCTTCAAGAAGCCTTTCGCTAAGGCTATTCTTGTGGAATTGGCAAAGGGATATTTGGAAGCCCATAGAGGGCTATGGTGAAAAAGGAGATATCTTCCGTTCCAAACTGGAAAGAAGCTTTCTGAGAAACTGCTCTGGGTTCTGGTAATTCATCTCACAGAGATACATCTTTCCCTTCAAGAAGCCTTTCGCTAATGCTGTTCTTGTGGAATTGGCAAAGGATATTTGGAAGCCCGTAGAGGGCTATGGTGAAAAAGGAAATATCTTCCGTTCCAAACTGGAAAGAAGCTTTCTGAGAAACTGCTCTGTGTTCTGTTCATTCATCTCACAGAGTTACATCTTTCCCTTCAAGAAGCCTTTCGCTAAGGCTGTTCTTGTGGAATTGGCAAAGGGATATTTGGAAGCCCATAGAGGGCTATGGTGAAAAAGGAAATATCTTCCGTTCCAAACTGGAAAGAAACTTTCTGAGAAACTGCTCTGTGTTCTGTTAATTCATCTCACAGAGTTACATCTTTCCCTTCAAGAAGCCTTTCGCTAAGCCTGTTCTTGTGGAATTGGCAAAGGATATTTGGAAGCCCATAGAGGGCTATGGTGAAAAAGGAAATATCTTCCGTTCAAAACTGGAAAGAAGCTTTCTGAGAAACTGCTCTGTGTTCTCTTAATTCATCTCACAGAGTTACATCTTTCCCTTCAAGAAGCCTTTCGCTAAGGCTGTTCTTGTGGAATTGGCAAAGGATATTTGGAAGCCCACAGAGGGCTATGGTGAAAAAGGAAATATCTTCCGCTCCAAACAGGAAAGAAGCTTTCTGAAAACTGCTCTGTGTTCTGTTAATTTATCTCACAGAGTTACATCTTTCCTTCAAGAAACCTTTCGCTAAGGCTGTTCTTGTGGAATTGGCAAAGGGATATATGGAAGCCCATAGAGGGCTATGGTGAAAAAGGAAATATCTTCCGTTCAAAACTGGAAAGAAGCTTTCTGAGAAACTGCTCTGTGTTCTGTTAATTCATCTCACAGAGTTACATCTTTCCTTCAAGAAGCCTTTCGCTAAGCCTGTTCTTGTGGAATTGGCAAAGGATATTTGGAAGCCCATAGAGGCTATGGTGAAAAAGGAAATATCTTCCTTTCCAAACTGGAAAGAAGCTTTCTGAGAAACTGCTCTGTCTTCTGTTAATTCATGTCACAGAATTACATCTTTCCCTTCAAGAATCCTTTCGCTAAGGCTGTTCTTGTGGAATTGGCAAAGGGATATTTGGAAGCCCATAGAGGGCTGTGGTGAAAAAGGAAATATCTTCCGCTTCAAAACTGGAAAGAATCTTTCTGAGAAACTGCTCTGTGTTCTGTTAATTCATCTCACAGAGTTACATCTTTCCTTCAAGAAGCCTTTCGCTAAGGCTGTTCTTGTAGAATTGGCAAAGGATATTTGGAAGCCCATAGAGGCTATGGTGAAAAGGAAATATCTTCCGCTCAAAACTGGAAAGAAACTTTCTGAGAAACTGCTCTGTGTTCCGTTAATTCATCTCACAGAGTTACATCTTTCCTTCAGGAAGCCTTTCGCTAAGGCTGTTTTGTGGAATTGGCAAAGGATATTTGGAAGCCCATGGAGGGCTATGGTGAAAAGGAAATATCTTCCTTTCCAAACTGAAAGAAGCTTTCTGAGAAACTGCTCTGTGTTCTGTTAATTCATCTCACAGAGTTACATCTTTCCCTTCAAGAAGCCTTTCGCTAAGGCTGTTCTTGTGGAATTGGCAAAGGGATATTTGGAAGCCCATAGATGGCTATGGTGAAAAAGGCAATATCTTCCGTTCAAAACTGGAAAGAAGCTTTCTGAGAAACTGCTCTGTGTTCTGTTAATTCATCTCACAGAGTTACATCTTTCCCTTCAAGAAGCCTTTCGCTAAGGCTGTTCTTGTGGAATTGGCAAAGGGATATTTAAAAGCCCATGGAGGGCTGTGGTGAAAACGAAATATCCTCCGCTCAAAACTGGAAAGAAGCTTGAGAAACTGCTCTGTGTTCCGTTAATTCATCTCACAGAGTTACATCTTTCCCTTCAATAATCCTTTCGCTAAGGCTGTTCTTGTGGAATTGGCAAAGGATATTTGGAAGCCCATAGAGGGCTATGGTGAAAAGGAAATATCTTCCGTTCAAAACTGGAAAGAAGCTTTCTGAGAAACTGCTCTGTGTTCTGTTAATTCATCTCACAGAGTTATATCTTTCCTTCAAGAATCCTTTCGCTAAGGCTGTTCTTGTGGAATTGTCAAAGGATATTTGGAAGCCCATAGGGCTATGGTGAAAACGAAATATCTTCCGCTCAAAACTGGAAAGAAGCTTGAGAAACTGCTCTGTGTTCTGTTAATTCATCTCACAGAGTTACATCTTTCCTTCAAGAAGCCTTCGCTAAGGCTGTTCTTGTGGTATTGGCAAAGGGATATTTGGAAGCCCATAGAGGGCTATGGTGAAAAGGAAATATCTTCCGCTCAAAACTGGAAAGAAGCTTGAGAAACTGCTCTGTGTTCTGTTAATTCATCTCACAGGGTTACATCTTTCCTTCAAGAAGCCTTTCGCTAAGGCTGTTCTTGTGGAATTGGCAAAGGGATATTTGGAAGCCCATAGAGGGTTATGGTGAAAAAGAAATATCTTCCGTTCAAAACTGGAAAGAAGCTTTCTGAGAAACTGCTCTGTGTTCTGTTAATTCATCTCACAGAGTTACATCTTTCCTTCAAGAAGCCTTTCGCTAAGGCTGTTCTTGTGGAATTGGCAAAAGGTTTTTGGAAGCCCATAGAGGGCTATGGTGAAAAAGGAAATATCTTCCGTTCAAAACTGGAAAGAAGCTTTCTGAGAAACTGCTCTGTGTTCTGTTAATTCATCTCACAGAGTTACATCTTTCCCTTCAAGAAGCCTTTCGCTAAGGCTTTTCTTGTGGAATTGGCAAAGGGATATTTGGAAGCCCCCAGAGGGCTATGGTGAAAAACGAAATATCTTCCGTTCAAAACTGGAAAGAAGCTTTCTGAGAAACTGCTCTGTGTTCCTTTAATTCATCTCACAGAGTTACATCTTTCCTTCAATAATCCTTTCGCTCAGGCTGTTCTTGTGGAATTGGCAAAGGATATTTGGAAGCCCATAGAGGGCTATGGTGAAAAGGAAATATCTTCCGTTCAAAACTGGAAAGAAGCTTTCTGAGAAACTGCTCTGTGTTCTGTTAATTCATCTCACAGAGTTACATCTTTCCTTCAGAAGCCTTTCGCTAAGGCTGTTCTTGTGGAATTGGCAAGGGATATTTGGAAGCCCACAGAGGGCTATGGTGAAAAGGAAATATCTTCCGCTCAAAACTGGAAAGAAGCTTGAGAAACTGCTCTGTGTTCTGTTAATTCATCTCACAGAGTTACATCTTTCCTTCAAGAAGCCTTTCGCTAAGGCTGTTCTTGTGGAATTGGCAAAGGATATTTGGAAGCCCACAGAGGGCTATGGTGAAAAAGGAAATATCTTCCGCTCCAAACAGGAAAGAAGCTTTCTGAAAACTGCTCTGTGTTCTGTTAATTCATGTCAAAGAGTTACATCTTTCCTTCAAGAATCCTTTCGCTAAGGCTGTTCTTGTGGAATTGGCAAAGGATATATGGAAGCCCATAGAGGGCTATGGTGAAAAGGAAATATCTTCCGCTTCAAAACTGGAAAGAAGCTTTCTGAGAAACTGCTCTGTGTTCTGTTAATTCATCTCACAGAGTTCCATCTTTCCTTCAAGAAGCCTTTCGCTAAGCCTGTTCTTGTGGAATTGGCAAAGGATATTTGGAAGCCCATAGAGGGCTATGGGAAAAAGGAAATATCTTCCGCTCCAAACTGGAAAGAAGCTTTCTGAGAAACTGCTCTGTGTTCTGTTAATTCATGTCACAGAGTTACATCTTTCCTTCAAGAAGCCTTTCGCTAAGGCTGTTCTTGTGGAATTGGCAAAGGGATATTTGGAAGCCCATAGAGGGCTATGGTGAAAAGGAAATATCTTCCGCTTCAAAACTGGAAAGAAGCTTTCTGAGAAACTGCTCTGTGTTCTGTTAATTCATGTCAAAGAGTTACATCTTTCCTTCAAGAAGCCTTTCGCTAAGGCTGTTCTTGTGGAATTGGCAAAGGATATTTGGAAGCCCATAGAGGGCTACGGTGAGAAAGGAAATATCTTCCGCTCAAAACTGGAAAGAAGCTTGAGAAACTGCTCTGTGTTCTGTTAATTCATCTCACAGAGTTACATCTTTCCTTCAAGAAGCCTTTCGCTAAGGCTGTTCTTGTGGAACTGGCAAAGCGATATTTGGAGCCCACAGAGGGCTATGGTGAAAAGGAAATGTCTTCCGCTCCAAACTGGAAAGAAGCTTCTGAGAAACTGCTCTGTGTTCTGTTAATTCATCTCACAGAGTTACATCTTTCCTTCAAGAAGCCTTTCGCTAAGGCTGTTCTTGTGGAATTGGCAAGGATATTTGGAAGACCATGGAGGGCTATGGTGAAAAAGAAATATCTTCCGCTCAAAACTGGAAAGAAGCTTTCTGAGAAACTGCTCTGTGTTCCGTTAATTCATCTCACAGATTTACATCTTTCCTTCAAGAAGCCTTCGCTAAGGCTGTTCTTGTGGAATTGGCAAAGGATATTTGGAAGCCCATAGAGGGCTATGGTGAAAGGGAAATATCTTCCGCTCCAAACTGGAAAGAAGCTTGAGAAACTGCTCTGTGTTCTGTTAATTCATCTCACAGAGTTACATCTTTCCTTCAAGAAGCCTTCGCTAAGGCTGTTCTTGTGGAATTGGCAAAGGATATTTGGAAGCCCATAGAGGGCTATGGTTAAAAAGGAAACATCTTCCGTTGAAAACTGGAAAGAAGCTTGAGAAACTGCTCTGTGTTCTGTTAATTCATCTCACAGAGTTACATCTTTCCATTCCGGAAGCCTTCGCTAAGGCTGTTCTTGTGGAATTGGCAAAGGATATTTGGAAGCCCACAGAGGGCTATGGTGAAAAGGAAATATCTTCCGCTCAATACTGGAAAGAAGCTTGAGAAACTGCTCTGTGTTCTGTTAGTTCATCTCACAGAGTTACATCTTTCCTTCAAGAAGCCTTTCACTAAGGCTGTTCTTGTGGAATTGGCAAAGGATATTTGAAGCCCATAGAGGGCTATGGTGAAAAGGAAATATCTTCCGCTCAAAACTGGAAAGAAGCTTGAGAAACTGCTCTGTGTTCTGTTAATTCATGTCACAGAATTACATCTTTCCTTCAAGAAGCCTTTCGCTAAGGCTGTTCTTGTGGAATTGGCAAGGATATTTGGAAGCCCATAGAGGGCTATGGTGAAAAGGAAATATCTTCCGCTCAAAACTGGAAAGAAGCTTTCTGAGAAACTGCTCTGTGTTCTGTTAATTCATGTCAAAGTGTTACATCTTTCCTTCAAGAAGCCGTTCGCTAAGGCTGTTCTTGTGGAATTGGCAAAGGATATTTGGAAGCCCAGAGGGCTATGGTGAAAAGGAAATATCTTCCGCTCAAAACTGGAAAGAAGCTTTCTGAGAAACTGCTCTGTGTTCTGTTAATTCATCTCACAGAGTTACATCTTTCCTTCAAGAAGCCTTTCGCTAAGGCTGTTCTTGTGGAATTGGCAAAGGATATTTGGAAGCCCATAGAGGGCTATGGTGAAAAGGAAATATCTTCCGCTCAAAACTGGAAAGAAGCTTTCTGAGAAACTGCTCTGTGTTCTGTTAATTCATCTCACAGAGTTACATCTTCCCTTCAAGAACCCTTTCGCTAAGGCTGTTCTTGTGGAATTGGCAAAGGATATTTGGAAGCCCATAGAGGGCTATGGTGAAAAGGCAATATCTTCCGCTCCAAACTGGAAAGAAGCTTGAGAAACTGCTCTGTGTTCTGTTAATTCATCTCACAGAGTTACATCTTTCCTTCAAGAAGCCTTCGCTAAGGCTGTTCTTGTGGAATTGGCAAAGGATATTAGGAAGCCCATGGAGGGCTATGGTGAAAAGGAAATATCTTCCGCTCAAAACTGGAAAGAAGCTTGAGAAACTGCTCTGTGTTCTATTAATTCTTGTCACAGAGTTACATCTTTCCCTTCAAGAAGCCTTTCGCTAAGGCTTTTCTTGTGGAATTGGCAAAGGGATATTTGGAAGCCCATAGAGGGCTATGGTGAATAAGGAAATATCTTCCGCTCAAAACTGGAAAGAAGCTTGAGAAACTGCTCTGTGTTCTGTTAATTCATCTCACAGAGTTACATCTTTCCCTTCAAGAAGCCTTTCGCTAAGGCTGTTCTTGTGGAATTGGCAAAGGATATTTGGAAGCCCATAGAGGACTATGGTGAAAAGGAAATATCTTCCGCTCCAAACTGGAAAGAAACTTTCTGAGAAACTGCTCTGTGTTCCGTTAATTCATCTCACAGAGTTACATCTTTCCTTCAAGAAGCCTTTCGCTAAGGCTGTTCTTGTGGAATTGGCAAGGATATTTGGAAGCCCATAGAGGCTATGGTGAAAAAGGAAATATCTTCCGCTCAAAACTGGAAAGAAGCTTGAGAAACTGCTCTGTGTTCTGTTAATTCATCTCACAGAGTTACATCTTTCCCTTGAAGAAGCCTTTCGCTAAGGCTTTTCTTGTGGAATTGGCAAAGGATATTTGGAAGCCCACAGAGGGCTATGGTGAAAAGGAAATATCTTCCGTTCCAAACAGGAAAGAAGCTTGAAAAACTGCTCTGTGTTCTGTTAATTCATCTCACAGAGTTACATCTTTCCTTCAAGAAGCCTTTCGCTAAGGCTGTTCTTGTGGAATTGGCAAAGGATATATGGAAGCCCATAGAGGGCTATGGTGAAAAAGGAAATATCTTCCGCTCCAAACTGGAAAGAAGCTTGAGAAACTGCTCTGTGTTCTGTTAATTCATCTCACAGAGTTCCATCTTTCCTTCAAGAAGCCTTCGCTAAGCCTGTTCTTGTGGAATTGGCAAAGGATATTTGGAAGCCCATAGAGGGCTATGGTGAAAAGGAAATATCTTCCGCTCAAAACTGGAAAGAAGCTTTCTGAGAAACTGCTCTCTGTTCTGTTAATTCATGTCACAGAATTACATCTTTCCTTCAAGAAGCCTTTCGCTAAGGCTGTTCTTGTGGAATTGGCAAAGGATATTTGGAAGCCCCTAGAGGGCTATGGTGAAAAAGGAAATATCTTCCGCTCAAAACTGGAAAGAAGCTTTCTGAGAAACTGCTCTGTGTTCTGTTAATTCATCTCACAGAGTTACATCTTTCCTTCAAGAAGCCTTTCGCTAAGGCTGTTCTTGTGGAATTGGCAAAGGATATTTGGAAGCCCATAGAGGGCTATGGTGAAAAGGAAATATCTTCCATTCAAAACTGGAAAGAAGCTTTCTGAGAAACTGCTCTGTGTTCTATTAATTTATCTCCCAGAGTTACATCTTTCCCTTCTAGAAGCCTCTCGCTAAGCCTGTTCTTGTGGAATTGGCAACTGGATATTTGGAAGCCCATAGAGGGCTATGGTGAAAAGGAAATATCTTCCGCTCCAAACTGGAAAGAAGCTTGAGAAACTGCTCTGTGTTCTGTTAATTCATCTCACAGAGTTACATCTTTCCTTCAAGAAGCCTTTCGCTAAGGCTATTCTTGTGGAATTGGCAAAGGATATTTGGAAGCCCATGGATGGCTATGGTGAAAAGGAAATATCTTCCTTTCAAAACTGGAAAGAAGCTTTCTGAGAAACTGCTCTGTGTTCTGTTAATTCATCTCACAGAGTTACATCTTTCCTTCAAGAAGCCTTCGCTAAGGCTGTTCTTGTGGAATTGGCAAAGGATATTTGGAAGCCCATAGACGGCTATGGTGAAAAAGGAAATATCTTCCGTTCCAAACTGGAAAGAAGCTTTCTGAGAAACTACTCTGTGTTCTGTTAATTCATGTCACAGAGTTACATCTTTCCCTTCAAGAAGCCTTCGCTAAGGCTGTTCTTGTGGAATTGGCAAAGGATATTTGGAAGCCCATAGAGGGCTATGGGGAAAAAGGAAATATCTTCCGTTCCAAACTGGAAAGAAGCTTTCTGAGAAACTGCTCTGTGTTCTGTTAATTCATGTCACAGAGTTAAATCTTTCCCTTCAAGAAGCCTTTCGCTAAGGCTGTTCTTTTGGAATTGGCAAAGGGATATTTGGAAGCCCATAGAGGGCTATGGTGAAAAAGGAAATATCTTCCGTTCCAAACTGGAAAGAAGCTTTCTGAGAAACTGCTCTGTGTTCTGTTAATTCATCTCACAGAGTTACATCCTTCCCTTCAAGAAGCCTTTCGCTAAGGCTGTTCTTGTGGAATTGGCAAAGGGATATTTGGAAGCCCATAGAGGGCTATGGTGAAAAAGGAAATATCTTCCGTTCAAAACTGGAAAGAAGCTTTCTGAGAAACTACTCTGTGTTCTATTAATTCATGTCACAGAGTTACATCTTTCCCTTCAAGAAGCCTTTCGCTAAGGCTTTTCTTGTGGAATTGGCAAAGGGATATTTGGAAGCCCACAGAGGGCTACGGTGAATAAGGAAATATCTTCCGTTCAAAACTGGAAAGAAGCTTTCTGAGAAACTGCTCTGTGTTCTGTTAATTCATCTCACAGAGTTACATCTTTCCCTTCAAGAAGCCTTTCGCTAAGCCTGTTCTTGTGGAATTGGCAAAGGGATATTTGGAAGCCCATAGAGGGCTATGGTGAAAAAGGAAATATCTTCCGATCCAAACTGGAAAGAAGCTTTCTGAGAAACTGCTCTCTGTTCTGTTAATTCATGTCACAGAATTACATCTTTCCCTTCAAGAATCCTTTCGCTAAGGCTGTTCTTGTGGAATTGGCAAAGGGATATTTGGAAGCCCCTAGAGGGCTATGGTGAAAAAGGAAATATCTTCCGTTCAAAACTGGAAAGAAGCTTGAGAAACTGCTCTGTGTTCTGTTAATTCATCTCACAGAGTTACATCTTTCCTTCTAGAAGCCTTCGCTAAGGCTGTTCTTGTGGAATTGGCAAGGATATTTGGAAGCCCATAGAGGGCTATGGTGAAAAAGGAAATATCTTCCATTCAAAACTGGAAAGAAGCTTGAGAAACTGCTCTGTGTTCTATTAATTTATCTCCCAGAGTTACATCTTTCCTTCTAGAAGCCTTTCGCTAAGGCTGTTCTTGTGGAATTGGCAAAGGGATATTTGGAAGCCCATAGAGGGCTATGGTGAAAAAGGAAATATCTTCCGTTCCAAACTGGAAAGAAGCTTTCTGAGAAACTGCTCTGTGTTCTGTTAATTCATCTCACAGAGTTACATCTTTCCCTTCAAGAAGCCTTTCGCTAAGGCTATTCTTGTGGAATTGGCAAAGGGATTTTTGGAAGCCCATAGAGGGCTATGGTGAAAAAGGAAATATCTTCCGTTCCAAACTGGAAAGAAGCTTTCTGAGAAACTGCTCTGGGTTCTGGTAATTCATCTCACAGAGATACATCTTTCCCTTCAAGAAGCCTTTCGCTAATGCTGTTCTTGTGGAATTGGCAAAGGGATATTTGGAAGCCCGTAGAGGGCTATGGTGAAAAACGAAATATCTTCCGTTCCAAACTGGAAAGAAGCTTTCTGAGAAACTGCTCTGTGTTCTGTTCATTCATCTCACAGAGTTACATCTTTCCTTCAAGAAGCCTTCGCTAAGGCTGTTCTTGTGGAATTGGCAAGGATATTTGGAAGCCCATAGAGGGCTATGCTGAAAAAGGAAATATCTTCCGCTCCAAACTGGAAAGAAGCTTGAGAAACTGCTCTGTGTTCTGTTAATTCATCTCACAGAGTTACATCTTTCCTTCAAGAAGCCTTTCGCTAAGGCTGTTCTTGTGGAATTGGCAAGGATATTTGGAAGCCCATAGAGGGCTATGGTGAAAAAGGAAATATCTTCCGTTCAAAATTGGCAAGAAGCTTTCTGAGAAACTGCTCTGTGTTCTCTTAATTCATCTCACAGAGTTACATCTTTCCTTCAAGAAGCCTTTCGCTAAGGCTGTTCTTGTGGAATTGGCAAAGGGATATTTGGAAGCCCACAGAGGGCTATGGTGAAAAAGGAAATATCTTCCGCTCCAAACAGGAAAGAAGCTTTCTGAAAAACTGCTCTGTGTTCTGTTAATTTATCTCACAGAGTTACATCTTTCCTTCAAGAAACCTTTCGCTAAGGCTGTTCTTGTGGAATTGGCAAAGGGATATATGGAAGCCCATAGAGGGCTATGGTGAAAAAGGAAATATCTTCCGCTCAAAACTGGAAAGAAGCTTGAGAAACTGCTCTGTGTTCTGTTAATTCATCTCACAGAGTTACATCTTTCCCTTCAAGAAGCCTTTCGCTAAGGCTGTTTTGTGGAATTGGCAAAGGATATTTGGAAGCCCATAGAGGGCTATGGTGAAAAAGGAAATATCTTCCGCTCAAAACTGGAAAGAAGCTTGAGAAACTGCTCTGTTCTGTTAATTCATGTCACAGAATTACATCTTTCCCTTCAAGAAGCCTTTCGCTAAGGCTGTTCTTGTGAATTGGCAAAGGATATTTGGAAGCCCATAGAGGGCTGTGGTGAAAAAGGAAATATCTTCCGTTCAAAACTGGAAAGAATCTTTCTGAGAAACTGCTCTGTGTTCTGTTAATTCATCTCACAGAGTTACATCTTTCCCTTCAAGAAGCCTTTCGCTAAGGCTGTTCTTGTAGAATTGGCAAAGGGATATTTGGAAGCCCAGAGAGGGCTATGGTGAAAAAGGAAATATCTGCCGTTCAAAACTGGAAAGAAACTTTCTGAGAAACTGCTCTGTGTTCCGTTAATTCATCACACGGAGTTACATCTTTCCCTTCAGGAAGCCTTTCGCTAAGGCTGTTTTGTGGAATTGGCAAAGGGATATTTGAAGCCCGTAGAGGGCCATGGTGAAAAAGGAAATATCTTCCTTTCCAAACTGGAAAGAAGCTTTCTGAGAATCTGCTCTGTGTTCTGTTAATTCATCTCACAGAGTTACATCTTTCCCTTCAAGAAGCCTTTCGCTAAGGCTGTTCTTGTGGAATTGGCAAAGGATATTTGGAAGCCCATGAGGGCTATGGTGAAAACGAAATATCTTCCGCTCAAAACTGGAAAGAAGCTTTCTGAGAAACTGCTCTGTGTTCTGTTAATTCATCTCACAGAGTTACATCTTTCCCTTCAAGAAGCCTTCCACTAAGGATGTTCTTGTGGAATTGGCAAAGGATATTTGGAAGCCCATAGAGGGCTATGGTGAAAAGGACATATCTTCCGCTCAAAACTGGAAAGAAGCTTGAGAAACTGCTCTGTGTTCTGTTAATTCATCTCACAGAGTTACATCTTTCCTTCAAGAAGCCTTTCGCTAAGGCTTTTCTTGTGGAATTGGCAAAGGGATATTTGGAAGCCCAGAGGGCTATGGTGAAAACGAAATATCTTCCGCTCAAAACTGGAAAGAAGCTTTCTGAGAAACTGCTCTGTGTTCCTTTAATTCATCTCACAGAGTTACATCTTTCCTTCAATAATCCTTTCGCTCAGGCTGTTCTTGTGGAATTGGCAAAGGATATTTGGAAGCCCATAGAGAGCTATTGTGAAAAAAGGAAATATCTTCCGCTCCAAACTGGAAAGAAGCTTGAGAAACTGCTCTGTGTTCTGTTAATTCATCTCACAGAGTTACATCTTTCCTTCAGAAGCCTTTCGCTAAGGCTGTTCTTGTGGAATTGGCAAAGGGACATTTGGAAGCCCACAGAGGGCTATGGTGAAAAAGGAAATATCTTCCGCTTCAAAACTGGAAAGAAGCTTTCTGAGAAACTGCTCTGTGTTCTGTTAATTCATCTCACAGAGTTACATCTTTCCTTCAAGAAGCCTTCGCTAAGGCTGTTCTTGTGGAATTGGCAAAGGATATTTGGAAGCCCACAGAGGGCTATGGTGAAAAAGGAAATATCTTCCGTTCCAAACAGGAAAGAAGCTTTCTGAAAACTGCTCTGTTTTCTGTTATTTCATCTCAAAGAGTTACATCTTCCTTCAAGAAGCCTTCGCTAAGGCTGTTCTTGTGGAATTGGCAAAGGATATATGGAAGCCCATAGAGGGCTATGGTGAAAAAGGAAATATCTTCGTTCAAAACTGGAAAGAAGCTTTCTGAGAAACTGCTCTGTGTTCTGTTAATTCATCTCACAGAGTTCCATCTTTCCTTCAAGAAGCCTTTCGCTAATGCTGTTCTTGTGGAATTGGCAAAGGATATTTGGAAGCCCATAGAGGGCTATGGTGAAAAAGGAAATATCTTCCGTTCCAAACTGGAAAGAAGCTTTCTGAGAAACTGCTCTGTGTTCTGATAATGCATGTCACAGAATTACATCTTTCCTTCAAGAAGCCTTTCGCTAAGGCTGTTCTTGTGGAATTGGCAAAGGATATTTGGAAGCCCATAGAGGGCTATGGTGAAAAAGGAAATATCTTCCGCTCAAAACTGGAAAGAAGCTTTCTGAGAAACTGCTCTGTGTTCTGTTAATTCATGTCAAAGAGTTACATCTTTCCTTCAAGCCTTTCGCTAAGGCTGTTCTTGTGGAATTGGCAAAGGGATATTTGGAAGCCCATAGAGGGCTATGGTGAAAAAGGAAATATCTTCCGTTCAAAACTGGAAAGAAGCTTTCTGAGAAACTGCTCTGTGTTCTGTTAATTCATCTCACAGAGTTACATCTTTCCCTTCAAGAAGCCTTTCGCTAAGGCTGTTCTTGTGGAACTGGCAAAGCGATATTTGGAGCCCACAGAGGGCTATGGTGAAAAAGGAAATGTCTTCCGTTCCAAACTGGAAAGAAGCGTTCTGAGAAACTGCTCTGTGTTCTGTTAATTCATCTCACAGAGTTACATCTTTCCCTTCAAGAAGCCTTTCGCTAAGGCTGTTCTTGTGGAATTGGCAAAGGGATATTTGGAAGACCATGGAGGGCTATGGTGAAAAACGAAATAACTTCCGTTCAAAACTGGAAAGAAGCTTTCTGAGAAACTGCTCGGTGTTCCGTTAATTCATCTCACAGATTTACATCTTTCCCTTCAATAATCCTTTCGCTAAGGCTGTTCTTGTGGAATTGGCAAAGGGATATTTGGAAGCCCATGGAGGGCTATGGTGAAAGGGAAATATCTTCCGTTCCAAACTGGAAAGAAGCTTTTTGAGAAACTGCTCTGTGTTCTGTTAATTCATCTCACAGAGTTACATCTTTCCTTCAAGAAGCCTTCGCTAAGGCTGTTCTTGTGGAATTGGCAAAGGATATTTGGAAGCCCATAGAGGGCTATGGTTAAAAAGGAAACATCTTCCGTTGAAAACTGGAAAGAAGCTTGAGAAACTGCTCTGTGTTCTGTTAATTCATCTCACAGAGTTACATCTTTCCTTCAAGAAGCCTTCGCTAAGGCTGTTCTTGTGGAATTGGCAAAGGATATTTGGAAGCCCACAGAGGGCTATGGTGAAAAAGGAAATATCTTCCGCTCAAAACTGGAAAGAAGCTTGAGAAACTGCTCTGTGTTCTGTTAGTTCATCTCACAGAGTTACATCTTTCCTTCAAGAAGCCTTTCACTAAGGCTGTTCTTGTGGAATTGGCAAAGGGATATTTGGAAGCCCATAGAGGGCTATGGTGAAAAAGGAAATATCTTCCGCTCCAAACTGGAAAGAAGCTTTCTGAGAAACTGCTCTGTGTTCTGTTAATTCATCCCACAGAGTTACATCTTTCCCTTCAAGAAGTCTTTCGCTAAGGCTGTTCTTGTGGAATTGGCAAAGGGATATTTGGAAGCCCACAGAGGGCTATGGTGAAAAGGAAATATCTTCCGCTCAAAACTGGAAAGAAGCTTTCTGAGAAACTGCTCTGTGTTCTGTTAATTCATGTCACAGAGTTACATCTTTCCCTTCAAGAAGCCTTTCGCTAAGGCTGTTCTTGTGGAATTGGCAAAGGGATATTTGGAAGCCCATAGAGGGCTATGGTGAAAAAGGAAATATCTTCCGCTCAAAACTGGAAAGAAGCTTTCTGAGAAACTGCTCTGTGTTCTGTTAATTCATCTCACAGAGTTACATCTTTCCCTTCAAGAAGCCTTTCGCTAAGGCTGTTCTTGTGGAATTGGCAAAGGATATTTGGAGCCCATAGAGGGCTATGGTGAAAAGGAAATGTCTTCCGCTCCAAACTGGAAAGAAGCGTTCTGAGAAACTGCTCTGTTCTGTTAATTCATCTCACAGAGTTACATCTTTCCCTTCAAGAAGCCTTTCGCTAAGGCTGTTCTTGTGGAATTGGCAAAGGGATATTTGGAAGCCCATAGACGGCTATGGTGAAAAAGGCAATATCTTCCGTTCCAAACTGGAAAGAAGCTTTCTCAGAAACTGCTCTGTGTTCTGTTAATTCATCTCACAGAGTTACATCTTTCCCTTCAAGAAGCCTTTCGCTAAGGCTGTTCTTGGGGAATTGGCAAAGGGATATTAGGAAGCCCATGGAGGGCTATGGTGAAAAACGAAATATCTTCCGTTCAAAACTGGAAAGAAGCTTTCTGAGAAACTGCTCTGTGTTCTATTAATTCATGTCACAGAGTTACATCTTTCCCTTCAAGAAGCCTTTCGCTAAGGCTTTTCTTGTGGAATTGGCAAAGGGATATTTGGAAGCCCATAGAGGGCTATGGTGAATAAGGAAATATCTTCCGTTCAAAACTGGAAAGAAGCTTTCTGAGAAACTGCTCTGTGTTCTGTTAATTCATCTCACAGAGTTACATCTTTCCCTTCAAGAAGCCTTTCGCTAAGGCTGTTCTTGTGGAATTGGCAAAGGGATATTTGGAAGCCCATAGAGGGCTATGGTGAAAAAGGAAATATCTTCCGTTCCAAACTGGAAAGAAACTTTCTGAGAAACTGCTCTGTGTTCCGTTAATTCATCTCACAGAGTTACATCTTCCCTTCAAGAAGCCTTTCGCTAAGGCTGTTCTTGTGGAATTGGCAAAGGGATATTTGGAAACCCATAGAGGGCTATGGTGAAAAGGAAATATCTTCCGTTCAAAACTGGAAAGAAGCTTTCTGAGAAACTGCTCTGTGTTCTGTTAATTCATCTCACAGAGTTACATCTTTCCTTGAAGAAGCCTTTCGCTAAGGCTTTTCTTGTGGAATTGGCAAAGGATATTTGGAAGCCCACAGAGGGCTATGGTGAAAAGGAAATATCTTCCGCTCCAAACAGGAAAGAAGCTTTCTGAAAACTGCTCTGTGTTCTGTTAATTCATCTCACAGAGTTACATCTTTCCCTTCAAGAAGCCTTTCGCTAAGGCTGTTCTTGTGAATTGGCAAAGGATATATGGAAGCCCATAGAGGGCTATGGTGAAAAAGGAAATATCTTCCGCTCAAAACTGGAAAGAAGCTTTCTGAGAAACTGCTCTGTGTTCTGTTAATTCATCTCACAGAGTTACATCTTTCCTTCAAGAAGCCTTTCGCTAAGCCTGTTCTTGTGGAATTGGCAAGGATATTTGGAAGCCCATAGAGGGCTATGGTGAAAAAGGAAATATCTTCCGTTCCAAACTGGAAAGAAGCTTTCTGAGAAACTGCTCTCTCTTCTGTTAATTCATGTCACAGAATTACATCTTTCCTTCAAGAATCCTTTCGCTAAGGCTGTTCTTGTGGAATTGGCAAAGGGATATTTGGAAGCCCATAGAGGGCTATGGTGAAAAAGGAAATATCTTCCGTTCAAAACTGGAAAGAAGCTTTCTGAGAAACTGCTCTGTGTTCTGTTAATTCATCTCACAGAGTTACATCTTTCCCTTCAAAGCCTTTCGCTAAGGCTGTTCTTGTGGAATTGGCAAGGATATTTGGAAGCCCATAGAGGGCTATGGTGAAAAAGGAAATATCTTCCGTTCAAAACTGGAAAGAAGCTTTCTGAGAAACTGCTCTGTGTTCTATTAATTCATCACAGAGTTACATCTTTCCTTCTAGAAGCCTTTCGCTAAGCCTGTTCTTGTGGAATTGGCAAAGGGATATTTGGAAGCCCATAGAGGGCTATGGTGAAAAAGGAAATATCTTCCGTTGAAAACTGGAAAGAAACTTTCTGAGAAACTACTCTGTGTTCTATTAATTCATGTCACAGAGGTCCATCTTTCCCTTCAAGAAGCCTTTCGCTAAGGCTTTTCTTGTGGAATTGGCAAAGGGATATTTGGAAGCCCATAGAGGGCTACGGTGAATAAGGAAATATCTTCCGTTCAAAACTAGAAAGAAGCTTTCTGAGAAACTGCTCTGTGTTCTGTTAATTCATCTCACAGAGTTACATCTTTCCCTTCAAGAAGCCTTTCGCTAAGCCTGTTCTTGTGGAATTGGCAAAGGGATATTTGGAAGCCCATAGAGGGCTATGGTGAAAAAGGAAATATCTTCCGATCCAAACTGGAAAGAAGCTTTCTGAGAAACTGCTCTGTTCTGTTAATTCATGTCACAGAATTACATCTTTCCTTCAAGAAGCCTTTCCTAAGGCTGTTCTTGTGGAATTGGCAAAGGATATTTGGAAGCCCCTAGAGGGCTATGGTGAAAAAGAAATATCTTCCGTTCAAAACTGGAAAGAAGCTTTCTGAGAAACTGCTCTGTGTTCTGTTAATTCATCTCACAGAGTTACATCTTTCCCTTCAAGAAGCCTTTCGCTAAGGCTGTTCTTGTGGAATTGGCAAAGGGATATTTGGAAGCCCATAGAGGGCTATGGTGAAAAAGGAAATATCTTCCATTCAAAACTGGAAAGAAGCTTTCTGAGAAACTGCTCTGTGTTCTATTAATTTATCTCCCAGAGTTACATCTTTCCCTTCTAGAAGCCTTTCGCTAAGCCTGTTCTTGTGGAATTGGCAAAGGGATATTTGGAAGCCCATAGAGGGCTATGGTGAAAAAGGAAATATCTTCCGTTCCAAACTGGAAAGAAGCTTTCTGAGAAACTGCTCTGTGTTCTGTTAATTCATCTCACAGAGTTACATCTTTCCCTTCAAGAAGCCTTTCGCTAAGGCTATTCTTGTGGAATTGGCAAAGGGATTTTTGGAAGCCCATAGATGGCTATGGTGAAAAAGGAAATATCTTCCGTTCCAAACTGGAAAGAAGCTTTCTGAGAAACTGCTCTGGGTTCTGGTAATTCATCTCACAGAGATACATCTTTCCCTTAAAGAAGCCTTTCGCTAAGGCTGTTCTTGTGGAATTGGCAAAGGGATATTTGGAAGCCCGTAGAGGGCTATGGTGAAAAACGAAATATCTTCCGTTCCAAACTGGAAAGAAGCTTTCTGAGAAACTGCTCTGTGTTCTGTTCATTCATCTCACAGAGTTACATCTTTCCCTTCAAGAAGCCTTTCGCTAAGGCTGTTCTTGTGGAATTGGCAAAGGGATATTTGGAAGCCCATAGAGGGCTATGCTGAAAAAGGAAATATCTTCCGTTCCAAACTGGAAAGAAACTTTCTGAGAAACTGCTCTGTGTTCTGTTAATTCATCTCACAGAGTTACATCTTTCCCTTCAAGAAGCCTTTCCCTAACGCCGTTCTTGTGGAATTGGCAAAGGGATATTTGGAAGCCCATAGAGGGCTATGGTGAAAAAGGAAATATCTTCCGTTCAAAATTGGCAAGAAGCTTTCTGAGAAACTGCTCTGTGTTCTCTTAATTCATCTCACAGAGTTACATCTTTCCCTTCAAGAAGTCTTTCGCTAAGGCTGTTCTTGTGGAATTGGCAAAGGGATATTTGGAAGCCCACAGAGGGCTATGGTGAAAAAGGAAATATCTTCCGTTCCAAACAGGAGAGAAGCTTTCTGAAAAACTGCTCTGTGTTCTGTTAATATATCTCACAGAGTTACATCTTTCCCTTCAAGAAACCTTTCGCTAAGGCTGTTCTTGTGGAATTGGCAAAGGGATATATGGAAGCCCATAGAGGGCTATGGTGAAAAAGGAAATATCTTCCGTTCAAAACTGGAAAGAAGCTTTCTGAGAAACTGCTCTGTGTTCTGTTAATTCATCTCACAGAGTTACATCTTTCCCTTCAAGAAGCCTTTCCTTCAAGAAGCCTTCGCTAAGCCTGTTCTTGTGGAATTGGCAAAGGGATATTTGGAAGCCCATAGAGGGCTATGGTGAAAAAGGAAATATCTTCCGTTCCAAACTGGAAAGAAGCTTTCTGAGAAACTGCTCTCTGTTCTGTTAATTCATGACACAGAATTACATCTTTCCCTTCAAGAATCCTTACGCTAAGGCTGTTCTTGTGGAATTGGCAAAGGGATATTTGGAAGCCCATAGAGGGCTATGGTGAAAAAGGAAATATCTTCCGTTCAAAACTGGAAAGAATCTTTCTGAGAAACTGCTCTGTGTTCTGTTAATTCATCTCACAGAGTTACATCTTTCCCTTCAAGAAGCCTTTCGCTAAGGCTGTTCTTGTGGAGTTGGCCAAGGGATATTTGGTAGCTCATAGAGGGCTATGGTGAAAAAGGAAATGTCTTCCGTTCAAAACTGGAAAGAAGCTTTCTGAAAAACTGCTCTGTGTTCTATTAATTCATCTCACAGAGTTACATCTTTCCCTTCTAGAAGCCTTTCGCTAAGCCTGTTCTTGTGGAATTGGCAAAGGGATATTTGGAAGCCCATAGAGGGCTATGGTGAAAAAGGAAATATCTTCCCTTCCAAACTGGAAAGAAGCTTTCTGAGAATCTGCTCTGTGTTCTGTTAATTCATCTCACAAAGTTACATCTTTCCCTTCAAGAAGCCTTTCGCTAAGGCTGTTCTTGTGGAATTGGCAAAGGGATATTTGGAAGCCCATAGAGGGCTCTGGTGAAAAAGGAAATATCTTCCGTTCCAAACTGGAAAGAAACTTTCTGAGAAACTGCTCTGTGTTCTGTTAATTCATCTCACAGAGTTACATCTTTCCCTTCAAGAAGCCTTTCCCTAACGCCGTTCTTGTGGAATTGGCAAAGGGATATTTGGAAGCCTATAGAGGGCTATGGTGAAAAAGGAAATATCTTCCGTTCAAAATTGGAAAGAAGCTTTCTGAGAAACTGCTCTGTGTTCTGTTAATTCATCTCACAGAGTTACATCTTTCCCTTCAGGAAGCCTTTCGCTAAGGCTGTTCTTGTGGAATTGGCAAAGGGATATTTGGAAGCCAACAGAGGGCTATGGTGAAAAAGGAATTATCTTCCGTTCATAACTGGAAAGAAGCTTTCTGAGAAACTGCTCTGTGTTCTCTTAATTCATCTCACAGAGTTACATCTTTCCCTTCAAGAAGCCTTTCGCTAAGGCTGTTTTTGTGGAATTGGAAAAGGGATATTTGGAATCCCATAGAGGGCTATGGTGAAAAAGGAAATATCTTCCGTTCCAAACTGGAAAGAAACTTTCTGAGAAACTGCTCTGTGTTCTGTTAATTCATCTCACAGAGTTACATCTTTCCCTTCAAGAAGCCTTTCGCTAAGGCTTTTCTTGTGGAATTGGCAAAGGGATATTTGGAAGCCCATAGAGGGCTATGGTGAATAAGGAAATATCTTCCGTTCAAAACTGGAAAGAAGCTTTCTGAGAAACTGCTCTGTGTTCTGTTAATTCATCTCACAGAGTTACATCTTTCCCTTCAAGAAGCCTTTCGCTAAGGCTGTTCTTGTGGAATTGGCAAAGGGATATTTGGAAACCCATAGAGGACTATGGTGAAAAAGGAAATATCTTCCGTTCCAAACTGGAAAGAAACTTTCTGAGAAACTGCTCTGTGTTCTGTTAATTCATCTCACAGAGTTACATCTTTCCCTTGAAGAAGCCTTTCGCTAAGGCTTTTCTTGTGGAATTGGCAAAGGGATATTTGGAAGCCCACAGAGGGCTATGGTGAAAAAGGAAATATCTTCCGTTCCAAACAGGAAAGAAGCTTTCTGAAAAACTGCTCTGTGTTCTGTTAATTCATCTCACAGAGTTACATCTTTCCCTTCAAGAAGCCTTTCGCTAAGGCTGTTCTTGTGGAATTGGCAAAGGGATATATGGAAGCCCATAGAGGGCTATGGTGAAAAAGGAAATATCTTCCGTTCCAAACTGGAAAGAAGCTTTCTGAGAAACTGCTCTGTGTTCTGTTAATTCATCTCACAGAGTTCCATCTTTCCCTTCAAGAAGCCTTTCGCTAAGCCTGTTCTTGTGGAATTGGCAAAGGGATATTTGGAAGCCCATAGAGGGCTATGGTGAAAAAGGAAATATCTTCCGTTCAAAACTGGAAAGAAGCTTTCTGAGAAACTGCTCTCTGTTCTGTTAA